>CAIGQV010000806.1:1134888-1146315 GCA_903798115.1 Danio jaintianensis | reverse complement strand
CAGAAAAAAAGAAACTTGTAAAATTTTATAACCACTTTATGGGAAGTAAATAGTGAGTGAATTGTATATTTTGGGTGTACTATCCCTTTAAATTAATCCCATTGCAGAAACTGTTACGCGCATTTTACTCTTAAATGTCTTAGTGGATTTGTTTCTTAAGATAATGTACTGCTACACTTTTGCAAGGTGGATTGTGGGATGGCGAGCATTAATTACAAGCGATGCTCACATAGAGAGCTTTTCGACAGGATAACTGCAGTAATGCCAAGAACCAAGATGGATGAAAGTAAGCAGCCAGATTTTAGGCTACTGACATAAATCAGAATCAGAATCAGAAAGAGCTTTATTGCCAGGTATGTTCACACATACGAGGAATTTGTTTTCGTGACAGAGCTTCTACAGTGCAACAGAATTACAGAGACAGGACAAAAAACAGATAATAAATATATTTAAAAAATGAAAGTTGTAGTGAATGCAAATATACAGCAAATATAAAGTCTGACCATACATGTTTAAGGCCAAAACAAACTTAGACACAAACAGACTAAAATGTTTAGTCAAGTGAGCATTTAGTATGCAGTCTACTTTTTTATTTAATTGGAGATAAACATTTAAAAAATGACACTTAAACACTTGTGTTACAATGTGTGTTTGTTTGCCACATACATGTATGGCAAATGTGTAAAAAATAAGGACAGTATTACACAAATAATAATAAATTCATTGTAAATCTCATCAAAAAATACAAAGTCAAAGAGCAAATTGAAAAAGCCTCTTTGTCTAATAAATAAATTGTAGGCTTAAATCTCTAATTGTATACCTGTAGGGCTAGTAGTATTACTCTAAAGCGTAAACATTCATATGAGTAAACATACATAAAAGTACACCTGAGTTCAAAACATCATCCTTTCATCCTTCAAAAAGTACTTTTATGAAATAAACAGTAAAAGGAAAACAAAATAAAGGAAAAAAAATAAAAAGGAACTACCTCATTCCATTTGCAGCACTGTTCACAGTACAGTTCAAAAGAAAAACTGAGAAAACTACGTCCTACTGTTAAGCTTATAAATGAAGATTATTAACAACAAAACCATTACCTTTAATCTGCAACCTTGGCACATGGTACTAAGTGTATCCATGACAGTTTGAAGCACAAATTTGTATGTGTACATAAAATGTTGGGATAGTGAGAAAAGTTAATAAAAAAGAAGTTGAAGTTTACTTATTTATTATACAGGTGGTTTTGCTAGTAATTAGCTTACTTAATTAGTTTATAGCAGATATCTCAAAATAAAGTCTAATTAACACAAAGTCTGCGTAAACCGGAAATTACATTTAGTTCAGTATGTTGATGTATTTCCAACTGAAATGGAATATTGAATAGGAGGTGGGGTTTAATTGTTGTGCATCATTCTTTCGTAGCAAATGAACTGTAAGAGGGGCGTGACTAAGAATATTGTGGCTGAAGTCATCAAACACGTCAACAGAGAAAACCGCCACTCCAAATGTGGAAGCAAATGGTCAGACTTTGATTAAGGATTACCAAAACATTTTTTTCCCACATTGAATTCACTTGCACAGATGTATTTTTCACCTAAAAAAATAACAATGTCCACTAGCAAAAATAAACACTGTAAATTCAGATTTCACACAAACAAACAAAAAATGCATCAATTTGCAGACCATTTCTTAAAAAGTGTTCAAAGTAGAGATCAGCAACATATTTCCATATGGACATACAGAGCGGTGTGCTCTGACTCACATTAAGCCAGTCAATAAATTGCTATTGTGCCAAACCCTTTTAAAATATTTAACAAATAAATCAATGAACAAATGAATCAATGATGTGGGAGATTCATTGGAAGCTGATACTAATCCTGTGATATCCTGACAGCCAAGTCTACAATCACATCCGACAAAGTCTAATGACGGTAAAGAAAGCCGTCAACCAACACCTGAGCATGACATCTCGCAGTCAAGTTCTTTCCCCTTTTATTTAACCCACACACTGGAGAACAACACACATGCACACAAGCTTGACTCGATACCCTCAGTCTTAATAAGACATAGTGGCCCGTCTGGCCAGCTCTGGCATAAACAGACTAACGGCTTGTTTATTGTGATGTAGACAGTGAGGGGTGTTGGTGCTAATGGCTGAGATACAGAATGTGCCAGAGAACGCTGAGAGGATGGTGCCTTAATGATGTCCCAGGGCCGAGGACTGCAGCAACCACAATAATTATGTCCCCATGAGCCACGCTGGATGAGAGACGGAAGCTTCGCAGCACATTAGCGTCACCGACACACCAGTCCATGCCATGGAAAGAGACAGGACTCAACGTTGACTCTCATGTAATAAATGTGTATGTAAGTGCTTGTGTCAACATGTGGAATCAGAATAACAACTCGCTGAACTCGCTAACATTCGCATTAACAGTTACGCTTATATATTTGCTGTCACGAGCGCTCGACAGGGGCGTTAAACTGTCTGGCTTTATGTCTAATGGCTAATAACTCAGCCCTAATTCATCCTCGTAACCCCAGACAGTGAATACATTGGAAACACTGAGCAGATCCAACAAATTGTAATGCGGAATGGACGGGAATAATAATTCACAGCAGTTATTGTAACGGCAGACATTAAGTCCATCAGTATCAACCCACTGAATCTAGTTAAATCTATTATATGATGAAAAGCAGGAGGCAGGCACATTTGGATGAATTTGAATGGGGTAAAAAAACTGTAGGAGGCAGAAATCCATCCAGATTAGAACCGGTTCATATCTGTCTGATTAAGTAGTGAAATCACAAGGTAATTGATTGATTGACTGACCGATTGACTACAATACCATGTTATTTTTTAAATACTAAGTACTATAACTTTTATTGTAGCATTGTTATTGTACCTAAAACTGATAGTATTAAAATGCTGTCAGGAATGTAAGTAAAGATGAAATAAATAGTAAGTATTAGATGAAAAATAAAAACAAAATAAAATAAAACTCTCTGCATCAGAAATAGCATAGGCCTACAACTTGAGGTACTACATTCGAATTTGAATTTACTTTGCGACCGTTAGAAAAGTATATTATATATAGTATGAATGTGAGTAGCATGAATGGAACTCAGACATACTACTGTAGATTCTCAATTTGTCATTATCACATGAAGTAAAGCTCATTACAATAATTATAACAACAATAATACTAAAAATGGCAAAAACACACAATAGTAAAATTTTTACTAAAATGAACATGGATATAAAAATATAAAAAAGCTAATTCTGAATTGTATTTTTTTTTTCCTGCTGTTTAGTTCTTCATCCATAGTTTCTGATCTTGTCATTTGTTTCTATGGTTACATATGGTTTTCAGTTGTGTCTTGTCTTTTTTTTTATTGTTATTTTTTCCCATTATATGTAATCCTTGTTTTGTTCAGTCCTTTGCCGGATATTTCCAATGCTGTGTGGTTTTACTACACCTACTTATGCAATCTTCTATTTTTCTAGAGGATGTATTATTAAAAGAGTGTTTTGGCATTCTGCTCTGTTGTCGAGTGTTTTCTATATGTAGCACCACATGTGACATTTCCGGTCACAACTGAATAGGATGAGACAGTATATTGTATACCACAAAACAATGGCAAGAAATGTTTATAGCAGTCTTTTTGTGTAATTGTCATAGTGTGGGATCTGGAGGAAATCAGTCCAGCCTCTCTCGATCCTCGAGGCTCTGTGCTGGTTGTGGAAATTCAAAATTAACCAAACAGACATGATTGGCTAAGATTGGCAATGATCATTTGAAAGTGTGTTTCAACCAGCATATTAGAGCTTTGGAATATAAAAAAATTTAAATAAATATTGTCATAGTGTGCAGAAACAGACAGCAGCACCAGCGCACCAATTTACCAGCAAATGACTTGCATGCTCTGTTTGGTTTTTTTTTATGAATCAATCAAAAAAAAGTTTTGAATGATTCTAATAAATCCTAATAAAGTGGTCAAGTAAATGCCAGTTATGTGAATAATAGTGGTACAATCAGCCACATATTTTTAATCAAATAATCTGAAAGTTGCTTTAGTTTTAGTGTTTTTGCAATTATCATCCACTTATTGTGCGATCATTCATGATTTCCAAATGATTTTCAACAGTTTAGGAAATGAACAAGCCTCTCCTCAAAGTCCTATGACAGCCACTAATTCCCTGGCCACTGATTCATTTTGATTACAGAACAAAACGAAATCTAGGCCTTAGTTAAATTATCTGCATTCAACCTTCCTGCTTCACAGCGAGTAAAACAATCATTCTCTCTCTCTAATAAGCCAATAATAGTATTAGGACTCTGGTAAACACGGTATTGATGAGTCCCTGGGTAGAGTTGATTACAAAGACTGAAGTGGACTGCTAATGACTATTAGCTCAGAGCTAATCCTCTCCAACACACAGCCAGACCTCTCTGAACACGCTTCAATGGCATGTCTGATGCAGAAGTCTAAGAAGAATAAAATGCGATACAATTAATGTGATAAGCATACAGTAGGTATCATTTTAAATGGTTTTGAAAAAACTTTATACCAATTTTAAGATCTGTTTTGTAAAATAATTCTTTATGTATCTTAAAATGTCATGTGTTGAATGTTTTTGGATGACTGTTTTTCAAGGTGAAACATTTGTATTATAAACTGGCTAAATTATTGTATACTAAGTGAAGTTTTACAAACTAATTTCGAGAAGAGCACGTGATATGATTGATCGTGGCTGGCCTCTCATCTGTAATCAGCAATAATCCAATCAGATTGATTCAAGCTTACAATAAATAGACCGAATTCGCCCTACTGCCTTATCTTCATTTTGGAAGAATCCCCTCCCTTCCACCCCATCTCCTCCTTTTCCTCCCTTTACCAAGGGGTGCTCTTGAGACCTACCTGATCTCGGACCCCCTTATATGCTCATTGACCAGGCGGGAGCCCTGGGCTCAATTATATCCAAGCTCAGGGTTCTCTCCCGGGACAGCATGCCAAACCTGCTATTAGTGTCAAGCATATCTAAATGTGAACTCTTGAAGTGTTATTGGTAAAAAAAAGAATATTATTATTACTATTACTGTGAGTCCCCCACAGTCCAAAGACATGTGGTATATGTGAATATGATAAAGCGGATATAATGCACTGTAAAAAAAAAACATCTAGTTGACTTTACTTTGGAAAGGTGAGTAAACACAATTCTATTAAAACGATTAGTTGACTTGGTAACATTTTACTTGATGGGGGTGTTCATAAGACTGTCATGAAACATTTTTAATCATGACATCACACATGAAAGATTCTATGCATGTTTATGACAACTGTCATTAAGTGTCATACACTCAGCTATATCATATTAAATGCAGATATTGTCACACCCCCGGTTTAATCACGTCGTCTTTATGTTTTCATGTCATGAGCACGCGTTGCCGTTTGTTTTTGTTTTGGTCTGTCACCATGTTATCATAATTTGATTCATCTCACCTGGATTTAGTTACGCTCCTTCCCTATTTATTCCCCTCTTGTGTGTTACTCTGTGTCAGATCGTTGTTCGTCAGTCCGGCAAGCGTTCTTCCGGGTTGTCTGTCTTGTCTTGTCCTGTCCAGCCGCTCTGTGTTGTTACATCCAGTCTTGTCCTGCCTGACCGCCATCCAGTATCTAGCGCATGTTCCTCGTATATATTTCCTCTGGTTCATCTCTCTCTGTTTCCAGGCTCCGTCATCCCCTCCGCACTGAATCTACCGGCTTAGCCTGTTTTCCGGCTCCCCCTCTCTCTCTCACTCCTCGGTCGCATCTCAAACAGCCACGCCGTAGTACCGTAGTCTCTACCGGGAGAAGGTTGTAAGAATTTTCTTTCTCCCAATTTTTGTTATTTAATTCCTGCCTGTTTTGTTTTTCCCCTGTGTACAGCACACTTCTGACCGAGAGACTTTGTTGTTTTTCCTCAGGAATTTTTATTTAGTTTTTCTTGAGAACCCTATCAGTGCCAGAGGAGTCCCTAAAGACTTTTTTTTGTTTCTACATTTTGGACTTTTTCTTTTACAATAAACTGTCTCTAATTTGAACCTGCATTTGTGTCTGTCCAGTCCCATACATAACAGTACGATCTGACCTAGTATGGACACACCAGGTTCGGACACGGTCAGAACCGCGGTCACCCAGCAGGGCGCGCTATTAGGCCAGCACGAGGTCAGACTAACCAACACCACTAGGGAGGTGGTATTTCTAGTCAATCAAGTGACGGAGCTGACCGCACCCGTCCAAGATTTACAGTGTGAGGCAGCCCAGGGGGGTCCAGTTCATCCTCATCCTGAGCCAGAGCCTCGTTGCAACAACCCTCCACCCTATAATGGAGACCCCAATTCTTGTAGAGCCTTCTTGTCTCAGTGTGCGGTAGTTTTCACCTTACAGCCATGCACTTATGCATCCGAGGAGTCTAAAGTGGCATTTGTTTTGACACTCCTCACCGGCAAGGCTCGAGACTGGGGAACGTCAGTATGGGAGACCAGAGCCCCTTGTTGCACTTCGTTTGAAGATTTCAGGCAAGAGATGGTGAGGTTGTTCGATCGATCAGTCCGGGGCCAGAAAGCAGCTGACCAGCTGGCACGTCTACGCCAGGCAGGACACTCAGTTACCGAATATGCCATCTCCTTCAAGACCCTGGCAGCATCCTGTGACTGGAACGAAGGGGCATGCAGGTCTATGTTCCGTGGGGGGTTACAGGATGACATACAGGACGAGTTGGCCACCCAGGATCTTCCCCAGGACTTTAATGACCTAATTAACATGGCTCTACGGATTGAGGGACGTCTTCATCGACCGCCGTCAGCGTCTAGCAGTTCGTCCATCATGGAGAGTGGAGGATAGCCTTCCAGTCCTGGCTGCAGAAGCATATGGTTCTCCCCCCACGGATCCTGAGCCCATGCAAGTAGGGCATCTTCGCCTCATCCCACTGCAGAGACAGCAATGCTTCGTGTCTTTACTGTGGAAAGCCTGGACACTTTGCTGTAGTCTGTCCATTAAAACGCTAAGGCTCACCAGTGAAGAGGGGGATACTGGTGAGCACCACCCCTTTTTTACATTCCTTCTCTCGCACTATCCTTCCTGTTTCTATCCAACTGGGTGATTTCTCTAATTCCTGTAAGGAAAATTTATGGACGCTTCCTTGGCTGCCACCTTGTGGGGGATTCCTGCCATTCGCCTTCCTGATCCTCTCCCCGCACGTTCCCTTAACGGTTCTCTTATAACCACTGTTTCCCATTCGACCCCTCCTGTCAACCTGATTGTTTCAGGCAATTACTGTGAGGTGACCACTCTGCTGCTTCTGGATTCCCCGAGTGCCCCCATAGTGTTGGGGCACCCGTGGTTAGTGCAGCATGGCCCTCATGTTGATTGGTCCGGTAACGCCATTTTATCTCGAAGCCAGTATTGTTTGACTTCTTGTCTGGGTAGTGCCCCTTTTCCTGTGTCTGTGTCCTCTGTGTTTCAGGCAGAGGTGGCTGATCTGACTGGGGTTCCGATGGAGTACTACGGCCTGCGCCAGGTGTTTAACAAGTCCCGGGCCACTTCCTTGCCTCCTCACCAACCATACGATTGTGCCATCGAGCTCCTCCCAGGCACTTCTCCGCCTAAGCGACACTTGTTTTTCCTTTCTGGTCCAGAGAGAGAGGATATGGACAGGTACATTAACAAATCCCTTAAAGCCGGTCTTTTCCGACCCTCCTCGTCTCCTGCAGGTGCTGGGTTCTTCTTTGTCAAAAAGAAGGATGGCTCCCTGCATCCATGCATTGATTATCGAGGGCTCAACGACATTACCATTAAGAACAGGTACCCCTTACCTTTCATGTCGTCCGCCTTCGAGCTGTTGCAGGGAGCCAAGGTTTTTACTAAACTCGACCTCAGGAATGCCTACCACCTTGTCTGCATACGTGAGGGGGATGAGTGGAAGACAGCCTTCAACACCCCTACGGGACACTTTGAGTACCGGGTCTTACCGTTTGGACTGACTAATGCCCCGGCTGTCTTCCAGTCCCTGGTGAATGATGTGTTGAGAGACATGGTTAATCGTTTTGTCTTTGTGTATCTCGATGATATTTTAATTTTTTCCCCATCCTTGCAGATACATATTCAACATGTACGCTAGGTGCTACAACGGTTGCTGGAGAACCAACTTTATGTCAAGGTGAAGAAGTGCGTTTTCCATGCCCAGTCAATTCTGTTCCTGGGGTTCATTATTTCAGCGGGAGAGATCCAGGCTGATCCGTGTAAGATAAGGGCTGTTGCAGAGTGGCCAACCCCCGACTCTCGTAAAGCTCTGAAGCGGTTCTTGGGATTCGCCAACTTTTACCGGCGATTCATCAGGAACTTGGGTCAGATTGCTGCACCTTTAACAGCACTCACCTCTCCCAAGGTATGGTTCAAATGGAATAGTGATGCACAGGAGGCCTTTGATAAACTGAAGTCCCGTTTTGTCTCTGCTCCTGTTTTGTCCATTCCAGATCCAGAACAACAATTTATTGTTGAGGTGGACGCCTCTGATATTGGGGTAGGCGCAGTTCTATCTCAGCGGTCTTGCCTGGACGGGAAAGTGCATCCCTGTGCCTTCTTTTCCCACCGCCTAACCCTCTCGGAACGGAATTACGACGTAGGTAACGGAGAGTTGTTGGCAGTTAGGCTGGCTCTGGGGGAGTGGCGTCACTGGCTAGAAGGGGCAGCCCAACCTTTCCTGGTCTGGACGGATCACAAGAACCTCGAATATACCTCGGCCAGGAGGCTGACCCCTTGACAGGCTCGCTGGGCCCTCTTCTTTGGCCGCTTTAAATTTACCCTGTCATTCAGACCTGGGACCAAGAATATTAAACTCGATGCCCTCTCCCATCTGTTCGAGGTCCCAGGAAAGGAGAGATCTGTTGATGCCATTATACCTAAAGAAATGGTGGTGGCATCCCTCTCCTGGGACATTGAGAGATGGATGGAGAAGGCCACAAAGAAGATCCCAGTACCAGGGAGGGTCCCAGCGGGCCGTCTGTTTGTTCCAACTAGACTTTGCTCAGAGGTAATCCAGTGGGGGCACTCGTCCAGGCTAGCCTGCCACCCAGGAGTTCGGAGATCGCTGGCTGTCATTTACCAACGATTCTGGTGGTGATACATGGCCAAGGACGTCAGGCAGTTTGTGGCGGCCTGCTCGGTTTATGCCCAGAACAAGACTTCTAATGCACCACCCGTTGGTCTGCTTCGCCCCTACCCATCCCTTCCCGTCCATGGTCACACGTGGCTCACGTCAGCCACAGGTTTGTCCCCATTTCAATGTTCTGTTGGATTCCAACCTCCTCTGTTTCCCTCACAGGAACCCGAAGCTGCAGTTCCATCTGCCTTGGCTTTCGTTCAACAGTGTTGACGCACCTGGAGAAAAGCCAGGGAGACCTTGGTCCGAGTTAGCATATGAACCAAAGCAGCGGCCGACCAACATCGGACTCCTGCCCCCCATTACATGTGTGGTCAAAGAGTATGGCTCTCCACCAAGGACCTGCCTCTCAGGGTGCCTTTCACGCAAGCTAGCTCCCAGGTTCATTGGCCCATACCAGATCACCAAAGTCTTGAGTCCGGTGGTGGTGCGGCTCAAGCTTCCCCCCACGCTTGGTCGGGTACACCCTGTTTTTCATGTATCTAGGGTTAAACCTGTGTTGTATTCCCCTCTTGTCCCTCCTGCCCCTTCCCCCCCTCCCCCCCGGCTAGTGGACGGCTCCCCAGCCTACACCGTACGGGTTGCTAGACGTTAGACCCAGGGGCCGGGGTTTCCAGTATTTAGAGGACTGGGAGGGCTATGGCCCAGAGGAGAGGAGCTGGGTCTCTCAGCCCGGGACATCCTTGATCGGGCGCTGGTCGAGGACTTCCATCGGCAACGAGGTAGGTCCCTCCCTGCAGCGCCTACTGTACTGTCACACCCCCGGTTTGATCACGTCGTCTTTATGTTTTCATGTCATGAGCACGCGTGGGCGTTTGTTTTTGTTTTAGCCTGTCACCATGTGTTCATTGTAGCATTCCTCCCTCCCCCTTGTTACCTCATTTCACTGTTATCATAATTTGATTCATCTCACCTGGATTTGGTTACGCTCCTTCCCTATTTATTCCCCTCTTGTGTGTTACTCTGTGTCAGATTGTTGTTCGTCAGTCCGGCAAGCGTTCTTCCGGGTTGTCTGTCTTGTCTTGTCCTGTCCAGTCGCTCTGTGTTGTTATATCCAGTCTTGTCCTGCCTGACCGTCATCCAGTATCTAGCGCATGTTCCTCGTATATATTTCCTCTGGTTCATCTCTCTCTGTTTCTAGGCTCCGTCATCCCCTCCGCACTGAATCCACCGGCTTAGCCTGTTTTCCGGCTCCCCCTCTCTCTCTCACTCCTCGGTCGCATCTCAAACAGCCGTGCCGTATTGCGCCCTCTACCAGGAGAAGGTCGTAAGGATTTTCTTTCTCCCAATTTTTGTTGTTTAATTCCTGCCTGTTTTGTTTTGTTTTTCGAGAGACTTTGTTGTTTTTCCTCTGGAATTTTTATTTTGTTTTTCTTGAGAACCCTATCAGTCCCTAAAGACTTTTTTTTGTTTCTACATTTTTGACTTTTTCTTTTACAATAAACTGTCTCTAATTTGAACATGCACTTGTGTCTGTCCAGTCCCATACATAACAAATATGACATTGTTTGAGATGTCTTTATTATGACAACTTGACATAAACAAATACATCATAACCTGTCAGTGTCTTTGTCATGACAACTTGGCATTACCAAGACAACATAACTTGTCATGAACATGTCATAAACATGATAGTCATGAGGCCATTATAATTGTTCATATATATTTTTCTGTGAATTTGTAATTAAAATGTCAGTAAGTGTCAATACTGTGTACAATAAGTGTTACAATAAGTGTAAACATTTTTATTACAGTGTCACAAATGCCATTTATTTCATTTGGCACAATAAAAATGTTCATCCGTTCAAGTAAAGTATTAACGTTGACTTAAAAAAAAAAAAAACACAGTAAATCAGTTGCCTTAAAATTATAAAGTAATATAGTAAATTATAAAGTAAATGAAGTTTGTGCATAATTATAAAAATTAAGTTAACAGTTTAAGTTGGTACTCACTTTTTAGAGTATATTTGTGTGTGTGTGCATGGTGCATGTGTGTGTGCGTGCATGGTGCATGTGTGTGTGAGCCTGTGTGTGTGTTTTTTCCCAGCATTGGGTGTTTCACAAGTTACTTTCATGCCAGCAGGAAGGGAATCTGGCAGTAATACTTGCCAGAATAATTGGCGGTTCATTTCTCTGTGGCAACCCCTTATAAATTAAGGCAATAGGCCAAAAGAAAGTGAGTGAGTGAGTGAGTGAGTGAGTGAGTGAGTGAGTGAGTGAGT
>CAIGQV010000806.1:1111661-1122162 GCA_903798115.1 Danio jaintianensis | reverse complement strand
TGTGTGTGTGTGTGTGTGTGTGTGTGTGTGTGTGTGTGTGTGTGTGTTTGTTTTCCAGCACACTGAAAATAATTACAGAAACAATTTAAAGTGATTAATTAACTAATTACAGGAACAATTATTGAGATGGTAACAAACAAAGGTTGGATTGGAGCACACCTAGAAGACTGAACCGAGAAACAAACTGCCATTGCTTTTCCTTCCAAACTGTACTTAGTTCAAATCCCAGAGAGCGCAAATGAAGATTCACCTCAGATTATTCCAGAAGTCTCAGTTTCTGCACTGATCCGAGGCCAACTTTTCCTTCCTCTCTGTAGCTTGTCATTAATCCTTGAGTTTGACTGCATGAACCCAGACACAATGCAGCCTGTGATATTATCTCTTCTCACTTCCCGTCTCTCTCTCTCTCTTGCTGTCGCTCTCTAATCCTTCTCCAACTGAATATTAATTAAACATGCAGGACTCTAGAGCTTTACTTGACATCCTTTGGTTTACAGACAAAAAGACGAGCATATTGGTGTCAGAGCGGGTTAAGAAGCTTGATTCTTTCCACCTGTCTCACTGCCTGTTGAATAGAAGTGAGACAGCGAGTAAACGCAAGCAAAAAAAAGAAGAAAAATCTGTCGCTCTTTATGCTAACCCTAATCTGTGCCCCCAATTAATCAGCGACAGACCACGACTTCCATTGTCCCGGGATCCGGTGCTGACAATAGAGATTTGCCTAGTGTGATTAGGACGCCATGTGGATCTGTCTTTGCACCCAAATCTCCCTTCAAAATGATTGGCGGCCTTAATTAAGAAGTGACTTTGTCTTTTTTTTCTTGCAACGCATGAATAAGGGAGTAAATGGACAACGGAGAGAAATTGAGAGATCCAGAGAATGCAGATTTGGATTCCAAAACATAACCCACTTTCCGCCTCTGCATGTAATAATGGGTTGTCTGGGGAATGAAAACAATAAAGAGTGCGTGATGTGGGAGTGTATGGAGATGGGTTATTTGAGATGGGAATGCTGAAGATGTATCCGGAACAAAAAAGCTGAATGTTGAAGTTCATTCTAGGTTCGGCCCATTGCTGTCACATCTTCTCTGTAGCAACCAAACCTGCCAAGCCCTTAAAGAAGATCCTATTACCGAACAAAACCTTTGTTTTCCCACTTGTTGACGCCATCCGTAGTGTAAAAATAGTTGGCAAAAGCATTCGAAGTGGGAGGATTTCTCAAATACTCTGTTTTATTGCTCCTTTCTCCTACCCAATGCCTCTTCCTCCTACTCCGTAAGCTGGGATTGCATCATTACAACATGCCACTCCAATGTATTCAAGTTTACGAATTGACAGAGTGCTTCTACTCAGACCACCAAACGCTCCACAAACGTCCCCCAAACATTTGCACTTCATCAGCAGTTAAGAAGCAACTTCAGCCTTATGTGAAATCAATTCAGCCTTCCCTTTAAATAAGACAATCCCTTTGGATTCACCTTGGCTGCCAACATCACTTACAGAAGGTTGGCAAAAGTAACAGTAAGTGTTTTAGAAAAGGTCAATTATTTCTCTACTGTAGCCAAATGAAACTGCAAAGACTTCCAACCGCTGTGTGTTCTGTTCAAGTGCTATTGCTTTATGAATTTTCCATGTGAAAATGAAATGGCAACTCTCTGGAAACCACAACTTCTGAAAACTGTAGCATCATAGTGGTATTAACTGGAAGAAATACTGTATGTTGATATATGTACAATTTGGCTGTGCCTCCAAATACATTTACTTACTTCTTTACATATATTTTATGTATGTTTTGTTATGGAAACCAGACACATTTTCTACTTTGGAGGACAAAATATTATTGAATTCTTGCTTCTTTTTTCTTAAATTAAAAACTGGGGACAATTATTTGTTGTTTACTATTCCATTTACTACTACTCAAATAGCAAAGAGTTCAAAATTGTATCATTACATTAGATGAGACCGTATGAAAAATAACTATACCTGTATAAGTAGATTATATAAATGCAGAGGTGTTAATATGTGTATAAACAATGCTAAATGATCTTTGATCTTTAGATGTATAGTTGTTGCTAATGTAATTGTTTAGCTCACTGATTTTCTCATCCATATCAGGGTAAACCTTTACATGGATGTGTGTATGGGAATTACTAGATGACAGCAGAGCAATCAGGAATATTTAAAATTGTTTTGCAGAACAATCACACTCATTATTCAGACCTTGTTTTATAATACAAACAAAGAGTGTTACGTTATTTTAACATGATATGTTGACATTTGACATAAGCTTTTTTTTGCAGAGTAATAGTGGGTGTTTGAAATGTGAATTATAAAAAAAATAAACTTGACAATCCCTGGAAAACGTGTCATAATTGGATGTCATGTCAAAATAATGTGCACACTTTCAAGTACTCACAACATAAAGAAAATATGTTAGCTTTTAACTTTACGCCCCATGACATTTTGGTCATTAAATGTAATTAAATGTAAATGTATCTTTAAAACGTTTTCCATGAAACCATCATGAATACAAAGATTAATTTGCTACGTACCTGGCTCATGTTCCGAACTAGATTTATTTATTGTTTTATCTAAAAACTTGCATGTAATACAAGCTTCATCATGACTACTAACATTCAAAGTCAGCCTTGACACACATTCCTTTTTAGTTATCACTGCAATGAGTGTATTTAAATGTAATAAACACTTTATTATGAATATAAATTATGCACTGGTACAGTACATTAAACAACACTTCTGATGCTGACATAATGGTGAATTGACTGATTGAGGTCGTCTCAGACATCGTTATTGTCCTAGTTTCACTTATAATGTCTCCAGTCATAACAACATCTGTGACGCACTGACTACATCCTTAACAAAAGCAACAGACATGTGCAGGGGGGTGTGAGGTCACATGGTCAATGAGGGAGTGCTTAGGTCTATGATTTGATCAAAGTCTCAGAAATTTCTAAAACATCTTAGATGCATGTTTCTTTTGATGTTTTGGGCACAATTCAGACTGGATTTCAGATGATGGCCTATTGTACTACTTTAAAAAATGCATGATGGGTAATATTTTGTGGAAGAATATGCTTGTCACATCCTCAGTCCCTTGTGTGTTCATTAAATATTCATATGCATGTCCATTAAACATTTTGGTTAATTTAAAGGGATAGTTTACCCAAATAAAATAGGTATTACCCACTATTTACCCTCCAAGTGGTTCCAAACCTTGAAGAGTTTCTTTATTCTGTAAAACAAATACTATGCAAGTCAATTGTTACAGGTTTACAGCTTTCATCAAAATATTTTATTTTGTGTTCAGCAGAAACTCAAACTGGTTGGGGCCAGTAAATGGTGAGTAAATGATGACAATTTTCAGTTTGGGGTGAACTAACCCTTTAATAATGGTTTTAGGTGCCATTTAGAGTGTAGCGCTTTCATCTCTGTTTAACAACATGTTGAAATCAATAAGATATTGCTTTAAAATCATAAATGTGCAGAGTCAGTCTATGCCTGGTCTCTACATAACCTTCAACAGACCTCTCTTCAGTGGGTGATTGCGCCCACTTCACTGTCCGCTAGAGGAGTCGCCAGTGGGAAAAAGAAACAGCTGTTTTCCCAGGTGTTACAGTATGCTGACACACTGACAAAGTCACCTTCCCTTCTGACTTTATGCCAAGGTGCTGATATGTGAATAAATAATGCCAACAGCTCTCATGATGTGTGTCTATACGTAAAAAGGATTCAATTGGATTTATGTTCATTCCCAGTAAATGTGAAATGCTGCAATAAGTTCCAAAATTCTATAAATATGATTGATTGAGGGCGGCGCAGTGGCGCAGTGGGTAGCACTGTCACCTCAAAGCAAGAAGTTTGCATGTTCTCCCCATGTTCGCGTGGGTTTCCTCCAGGTGCTCCGGTTTCCCCCACAAGTCCAAAGACATGTGCTATAGGTGAATTGGGTAAGCTAAAATTGTCCGTAGTGTATGTGTGTGAATGGGAGTATATGGGTGTTTCCCAGTGATGGGTTGCAGCTGGAAGGGCGTCCCCTGCATAAAACATATGCTGGATAAATTGGCAGTTCATTCCGCTGTGGCGACCCCAGATTAATAAAGGGACTAAGCCGAAAAGAAAATGAATGATTGATTGATTGATTGATTGACTGTTTGGAACAAGAATAAATTGATGATTTATTGAGTTATTCCAAAACCACAAAAGACAAAGGAATTGTAATTTTATATATTTATACTTTTATGCAATAAACCAGTAGGCTTTGCCCCCAATTTATTTCTCAGTTTATATGCTTAATGTTTTTTTGTTTTTTTCATAATGAGAGAATAAGCATATTGTTTCATTTTTACGTAAAACAAAAATGCTAAATGATGATGCAATATTACCTCACCCCAATTTTGACATTTTATTTTCACTAAAGTAGTTTGAAATATTAGACACTTTACTCGCACGTAACTTGTTTTCTATGCATATAAAATGGCTTTTCTAAATTCCATTTGATCCAGATTGATGCCATACCATTCACAGCTTCTCCTCTAACATTTCAGACCTCATGTAACATATTTGTGCAACCTTGTACATATTTAAATGTGTTTATATGTATTTTGCCATGTTGTTTCTCACATTTATTTAGTAAATACGACACTGAGTAAATGACGGTGAACTTTGCATTTTTGGGTGAACTGACCTACAGTCCTTTATGTTGGTTAGACAATTGTTTGGACAGCTGTGTGGTAAAGTGGTGCTTGCCAAACTAGGAACCATCAGCATTTCTGAAGGACATGAGAAGATTAGTTTTCAAGTTTTTTCAAATATGTGTGTGTGTGTGTGTGTGTTTTTAGGAGTAAGTGTAGGGGCACTGAGGGCAGCAGTTTAGAAGTCTCAGAACTCTCTCACTCTCATACTTTCCACGTTGCCACGGTAGCAGCTGGAGTTCAGCCAATTTGCCAGCAAGATGAGAGTGAGATTATGTTTGTGTGTGCGTGTGCATGTGCGTGTGTGTTTGTGTGCGTGCGTGCATGTGTGTGTGTGCGTGTTCAAGAGTTTCAATTCAGCATGTCTGTCACAACTTCAGCAAAACTGAAGTACTGTGTACATTTTACATGCTTGCCCACACAAAACTCACCATGGGATATTGCTTTCCAGTTGCTAGGGTGCTCTGATTGATTTTGAAGGTATTTACAAGAAACTGTTTTCAACTAAAAATTTAAAGGTTTCTACTGTATGAATTAAACAGGACATTCAATAGCTATGCCTGCTATAAATTGAAAATAAGGTGGACATTTTTATTAGGTTGTTCTGTGTGCTCTGTTCTGTCAGTTGAAGTACCTTTTTGCTTGACAATGCAATACTTATCACAATACACAATTTACGATGTAGTATACTTCTGTTGGCTCATTTCCTCTGAGTGGTATAATTTCAGTACAGTACAGTGCAGTAAGAAATTATTTCTGTTTCCACTGTCAGAAGTTGTGAATGATAGCAAACCATACTGTACCACTTGCTTTCGTAAGTGTACCTCGCACAATAGTACGGTACCGAAAGGGTGGAACTAGACTCTAGAGGGTGGAATGCAGAATGCTGATTGGTTTACAGGATATTATCTCTTGTGCATCCTACAAGGAGAATGACAACACAGCAAATGGCATTTTTAATACACAGCCGAAATACGAAAGTCTTTTTGTGACAAACAGCCAAGAAGCAAGTACATGATCAGCTGTATGTCCTTCATTGTTTATCCGTTCACACGTCTCATTTTAGAAAATGATAAGAAATTGTGAACTTGAAGATGCAATATGTGAATGGATCCTATAGCTTTCATCTTCACACGAGAATTACACGGATTGATATTTTCCACCATACACCAAAAGTGGCGTCAATTGCAACTTTCTGGCATACACCATGCCTACCAAGTAAAGCTGTGGTCAAACAAGAGTTTGAGTGTGCAATACTGTTGGATGGTGCTGTGAAAAATGGTAGGATAAAACAAGATGATGCGGCATCTATACTATACTGATATTATATCATGCTTTACTGAACCATATTGCTCAATGGAAATGAGCAATATCTGTCTTATAAGGTTTTCTCAGTGGTTAACAAGACATTGCTAACAAGACATTTACTTAGGTATATTAAGTATTTTTAACATGTTAGTTCATAGCTTTTAGGATGTTGGTCAATACAGAAGAAACTTGACATTTCTACGGGGTTTAATGTATTTAAAAGGTAGCTATGTGGTAGTTAGGGTGTTCTGGGTGTTTGTCATTGAATGGTATGCAGTTGCTAAAGTGTGAGTGTTTTGTCTTTTTTTTTTGAGTATTTTATTATTATTATTATTATTATTTATTGATTTTGGGGGGTATGGGGGTTGTTGGTAATGGCAAGTAGCTGTTAAGTTAATTCAATGGATGATCTGGTGGTTTCTGGGGCAATGATACAGTATGTAGTTGTTACAGTGTTTTTTAAAAGGCGGTTACTTTTAAAAGCACAGTTATACTGTTGATATGTACCTGTAATGGTGCTCTGAATAGTTGCCAGGTCATCTAATGGAGTCACTATGATTGTTGTGTCTGATTTGAGCATGTTACTATGTTGTTTATAGGGTGTTGGTTGTGGTTGTTGAGGTATCATTATGAGCATGATGCTGTCTGGTTTGCTAGGGTGTTCTGGGTGGTTTCCAGGACGCTACTATTGTAAAGGTGTTTTGAGTGTTTTGCATGTCACTGTATGCATTGGGTGTTCTGAGTGGTTGCAAGGACATGTAATGCAGTTGCTAAAAGTTCTGTTTGCTTTGTAGAAGGTTGCTAACTGGCTCAAATCCAGTAGCCTCTTTCAAGCTAACGTAATAGGATTTTTTCATTGCCAAGCACAAAGTGTAAGCCTGATTAAGGGACAGAAAAAACTCTGATTAACTATCTGCATGATTTGAGGTATCATTCATGTCCCTATTAAAGTCAATGGAGAATGATTTTTGTAAAGGAATTTTGTGGTTTTAACTAAACCGCATCACTGTTTTTACAGTTTAGTGTTAATCAGCCCATTCTGAGTTCACTATAGTCAGCCTTTCATTCTGTTATATCCACCTGCTGATGAATCTATTAAAAACCTCTATATGCTAAAACAAAAAAAATTCAGATATTAAAGGCTCCTTTTTTGAATATAAAGTACGTTGCCTTGATGATGCTATGAGTAAGGAATGCAGCTTGAGGATAGGTGGGCATCTAAACACTTTGTGACGGGATCTAACAGGGTGGGTAAACCCCACTGGCAGAACACCATCTGTCCCGTAATGGCTTCTGGGAGCAACAAAAGCAACAATGCAGTGACAGCACCTGGAGGTGAGAACTGAAGCTATCCCACAATGCCTTGCAGGTGAGTGTAGCGCAGAGATTCGGCAGTGTGAGATCTCTAAGTGCTGTCTATTCTCATACAGAAATGAAAGGTGACATGCCACCTGCACATGAGAAGATGATTAGTGTAGATCCTGAATGATTGTAAAAAAAAAAAAAAGAACGTGAAGAAACATGTCATGACTAGACAAGATTTCAACATGTAATCACAGCTGCACTGTCACAGCTTGCTCAATTTAGCCCAATTTTCTAAAAGGGATACCGATGACCAAAAAGACAGCCTTTGCTTTCTAATGCAGCATCTATTACACTATTTTATTTTGTAATTATAAGCAATTTTGACCATACAATTTACTACATATATAAGATAATATATTATATTAACCATAACCATTGAGACATATTGCTGTGATAAGTGAGGTAATCGTGACATATCATGACCACATACCTAGCAAAACAGCTAGCCAATGATTAATTTCTCCTTGAGTATTTGGTACTGTTATGTCAACAGCAGGTCCTCAAGTTCTAAATGTTGCTTGGCACATTACCTTGTTGCCATCAATGGGTGCATCTGGTCCAGTTTGTAGTGATGTTCAGAAACCTGACAGCTGTAAGAGATAGTGCTTCTGGGATAGTGTGGCCTAAGGTGTCCCAAAAACATCATAACATAAACATAACAACGCCGCTACCGTCTTGGGTCTGCCCAACGGTGCATCCAGGTGCCATTCCCTTTGTTGGTAATTAGCATATCTGCCCTCAACCATATACGTGATGCATCATGACCCTTAATTTGTCTGACCAGCACAAATAATTTTTCCAATCTTCATTTACAGTCCATTCCCAATGATCTTGGGCCCATTTCATGCATTGATGACAATATTGTGGAGTTAAAATTGGTAATCAGCTAAGCAGGCCCATCTGCAGAGAGTTGTGATCGACTGTGTGTTGAGAAACATTGTTTTGATCACCACTGTTGTAGCTACTGGTGATTTGTTGCACTGTGGCCTTGCAGTCTACAAAGCCTTATTAGGCATTAAATAAGAAATTAACATCACCTTACATTAATAAAAGCTTTTGTAGTTTACATGGTAAGTTCAGTTAAATTAACTAATGTTATCAATTGAAGCTTTATCGCAAACGTATCATTAGCATACCATAGCCATATAAATACTCATCGAATTTTAAATCGATATTGCTGTTATGAACAATGTGGATATTCTTAAAAGTTTATTTTAAAAATTTTATTCTCTAAGAGTTAAAATATTAATTCATTATTCAAAGTATTTTGAAGTGCCCACGATATTAATATTGTACATGTTCGTGATATATTTATTTATTGCATATTGGCATAAGTTTATTAATTGTGTATACAGCTGAAAGCAAAATTACATTCTGTGAAAATTCCTTTTTCAAATATTTCCCAAGTGCTGTTTAACAGAAAGACATTTTTGATTTATATTTTCAGTTTTAATAACTAATTTCTTTTAAAAAAATTATTTACTTTGGTTTTGCCGTCATGACAAGATCATATTTACTGGTTATTTTGCAAGATACTAACATTCAGCTTAAAGTGCAATTCATTCATTCATTTTCTTTTCGGCTTAGTCCCTTCATTAATCTGCGGTCGCCACAGTGGAATGAACCACCAACTTATCCAGCATATGTTTTACGCAGCAGATGCCCTTCCAGCTGCAACCCATTACTGGGAAACATCTATACACACTCATACACTACGGACAACTTTAGCTTACCCAATTCACCTACACCACATGTTTTTGGACTTGTGGGGGAAACCAGAGCACCAGGAGAAAACCCACGCGAACACGGGGAGAACATGCAAACTCCACACAGAAATGCCAACTGACCCAGCCGGGGCTCAAACCAGCGACCCTCTTGCTGTGAGGCGATTGTGCTACCCACTGCGCCACCGTGCTGCCCCTTAAAGTGCAATTTAAATGCCAATTAGGGTTATGTAAATTAAAGTTAATTAACTAGGCAAGTTAGGATTATTAGGCAAATCATTGGACAACAGTGGTTTATTCTGTAGTCAATTGTGGGGAAAATAAAATTCTTAAATGGCCTAATAATACTGACTGACCTTAAAGATATTTTCCAAAAACGTAAAAGACTTTCACCAGAAGAAACAATCAATTAGAAAATACTGTCTATATATATATATATTTAAAAATACATTTCAGGGCTAATAATTTTGTAATCTAGTAAACATGATTTATGGATTATTGTGAAGTTACAAAGGACCGCATTAATTTGAAAGACAAATCTTATGCAACATCAAGAATATTTTCCATGCTTTTTGTTCAGTTTAATGCATCCTTGCTAAACAGAAGTATATACATTTTTATAACTTTTTTTATTGAAAGTTAATTATATCAAGTTGTATTGTACTGCATTATTATGCAAAAACAAATATTGGAAACACTGCCCAGCTAAGATTCTACTTCAGCGCTTTCATTTCAAAAGATCGGCTAGGAACAATGAATTAAAACTGAGTGCAACGTGAGTGCAAAGCTTCAAAGCCTCTGAAGACAGTAAGGCTGCTGTACTGAGTGAAAGCGTTTGAGAGAATGAATAGCCCAGCGATTGCCCTCTGCTGCCCTCCTTCATAATATCAACCACCTACTCTTGCTCTTTTCTGCTGACTCTGGTGGGCTGCTGGGGGTTTCAGGATACTGCTCTAGTGCAATTCTTTCATCTGGAGTTTTTCTACTCATCACTCTCTCTTTATCTGTAGGATCTCTTTGTGTTTTCAATACAATTCTGTCACGCAAAAGAATATAGTTTCAGCAAACTTGAAGGTAAGTATGCAACAATCTATGCACATTGATTACCTTGCAAAAGCATAAAATGTAACATGCAAACTGACTTGATGCCCCCAGAAATAGTGTTAGTTAAGAACAGGACAATCCAGCCAATAACAGACTGGCGTTCATAAATGACAGACAGAAAGTACGTATAAAATAAATGTGAAATATTGATTTGTTTTATTAGAGGAAATTGAGTCAAAAAAATGAGTGTCTGTGTCATCATTCTGTAATACAGATGAATGGTCATTATTTGACTGCTACCATTCAATTCAATTCAATTCATCTTTATTTCTATAGCGCTTTTACAAT
>CAIGQV010000806.1:1077105-1101661 GCA_903798115.1 Danio jaintianensis | reverse complement strand
ATGTCAAACACCATGAAGAGCAGTCAGGAGATTAAGCTAAAAGTGCTTTATTTTTATTTATTTTTTTTTTTTTCAATTGTCTACAAAACAAACGTAAGTCTTTAAATTTCACTTTAAACTGAATAGTATCTTGAAAAAATCTAGTAAAATATTATGTACAGCACTTTTAGCTTAATCTCCTGACTGCTCTTCATGGTGTTTGACATCTCAAATGAGGCTACTTCTGGGTATCAAAAGTGCATTTAATGTTGTATAGGCAGGCAGCTCATCAAGTTTGAGGCATAGCTTTTGTCTGCAGGCAACCTAGATAATTTACCTGGCAGTATGTAGTTCCTGGTTAAAAGCAGATTTGCTGAAAGCTTGTCAGACTGGCCAATTTTTATTATCCTGTCTTTTTCTCTCTGCTGATGGCTAAAAGATTTTATGTTGCTCTTTAAAGTGATCTGCTGATCGAGGTACAAAAACAGTTGTTGAAAATGATTTGTCGATTAAAAAGGAGTAGAAAACAGCTTCTGACATTTTGTTGTCTGACAAATTGTTCTGCTTTTAAGCAGCTCACACAAATTGTGGTTCTTTCATAGCTCTTGAAATAAGAAAAATGTCACCTGAGGCATGTTTGTGTTAAACGCTGCAAAGCACAATATCATTTCAAGGCTGACATTAGCCTGATATTTGGCAGATTACCTCTGAATAAGAAGGCATATTTGGAGGAAAGTCTAACATCATGCCTGAAATGCCCTGCAACAAAAAATGGGATGCTTCAAATCCCATTAATATTCCAATTTAATTACTTCTACAATCAATGCTGATTCAACCTCACAGTTGACTAAAATCACTTAATCAATTTATATGCAGTGTGACTTCCAATTCATATTTAATTACACAGCCTTAGCCTTTTATTCCCAGCTCTGGTTCATGTATTTTTCTCAAAGATGCTAAACAAAGAGGAATTGAATGGGTGGGTGGCTCAGTTGTGTCTGTGCTGCACCATGGATGAAAATTCAGAGATTCGCATCTTGCTCAAGGCATTTCCTCTGTCATTAGACCCGCCTGCATGGCATCTACTGTCTGCTCCAAGGATGTCTTGTGGTTCTCCCATGCTAAACTTTTTTGTCTGTGAATAAGAGAAAAATCTGGGATTTGCAGTAGCAAAAAACAACATTCTGCACACTCTAATGGTGCAGTCTTAAACCGTAATTATGAGATTTTAGACGAAGACAAAAAGGTCATATCTTTGTTGAACTCAGACATTAAAAACTCGTCATTTCACAAAAACTCACTCACTGAAAAAACACTTCTAGTTTACAATACATTGTTTTCTTTCTTCCAGAAAACACACATATGTCTGGAGAATATGTAAATATTTGGGTATAATGTCATGCTCTTTTTTGTGCATAAATCATACTGAGCTCAATGTACTGTATATTGACAACTTGCCAGGCTAGAATATATAGGCAACTCTGGACCTGAAGGTTCACTCTGCTGCGGAATTTAGGCCAAAACACACCTGAAAAGATCTTTCCGGATTACTAGAAAGTTACAGCCAGGTGAGTTTGATCATGCAGGGTTGGAGCTAAAACCTGCAGGACACTACTGTATTTTATCCAACAGTCGTTTCTCATCTGCAAATGTATTTGCTGGAGTGCTAATCCAGTGTGCATTTCTCAGTGTGTGTTCTTGTCTGTACTTGTGTTCTTATGGACTTTTGTAATGTTATAAGGCATTGCCCAGTACATTTCAGATCCCTGGATGTGTCCTTGCTCTGCCCATTTTAACCAAGGAAGAATCAGAAAATGACCAGGGGTCTCATTTATAAAACTTTGCGTAGAAACTTTCCCAAAAGTGAACGTACGGCAGAATAAAATTGTATTTATTATTGAATGATTATGGCTCATATGGTTCAATTAAGTCAACATTTAATTTAAATATGTTTACTTAGAGTTTACTTGATGTTTAATCAGGGTTTTTTTTTTTTTAAGTTTTTCTCAGTTACTTTGGTACATTTCTCAGATCAGATTTAAAATTTGCAAAACAGTAAGTGCATTTCTCAAAACAAGATGTACAAATAGCAAAACCCTATGAACTACCTGCAAAAACAAATCTCCTGCTCAAAATCCTTAGTTCATCTCTCAAAAATCTATTTCTGTGCCAATGAACATGTCAGTGCCATCAGAATGACAAGTTATTGTGTATGGACGTCTGCAAAATGTAGTTACTCACCCAAAATATTTCATTCATGCTTCAAAACCTAGTTATCGTGTTGGCCAAGGCCACCAAAACACAAAGTGTATTTGTCACCATGCGAGGCACACTGCTCAAAATGATTAGTTGTTTTTTTCACCAGTCAACCATGGAAATTAAAGTTTAAAAAAAATCTGACATTTGTTGAGAAGAGTCAATAGTACATGGAAAATGTATTACATGTAAAGTGCAATCTTGCTTGTCCAATTCTCAAAAAAAAAAAAAAAAAAAAAAAGGTGATTGTGATTGATGTGCTGATTGGTTTGATGATGCAAATTATATTATAATTAGAGGTCATTTACCAATTAAATCAGACATTACAAACAATGTCAACCCGTGTATACAAATGTTTGATAATTGAATAAATTGTTTTGAGTGTGATAGCTTACACGATGAAAAATGATTGGGAAGTTGTGAAGAGTTTGACAGTTTAAATAAGAATTGACTCATTAGTTTTGATCAACAAGCCATATGCAATTAGTTTTTGTCCAAACTACAGACAGTTGTACTTACTGTTTGTACACATGTGTCAAAGCATTTGCAATTTGCTTAAATCAATAAGAAATCACAACCTGATGTGAACAATAAGCTAATTGTTCAGCGATCTAAACTTAAAATTTAAATCGAGAATTGAGCCATAGCAATTGAGAAAAACTGTAGTGTATATAGGAATTTGATTTCAAGAGACAAGATTCACATTAACACTTTTATTGTTTGTACTGTAATTTGACAGACCATGTCATTGTGATACAGAAAAACACTGCGTACAAAAAGATTCTTAAAAAAATAATAAATATGAATATAGGACAATCTCCTTAGAGAAAACTGTACACACAGTTCTGTAGGAATTATGGTGCAGTCTTCCTACACCTCCTGACGTTCCTCTCTGTTGGGCCACAAATTCTCCTCCACATCACAACGAATATTTTCTCTTGCCATGCAGTGAGGAAAGGATTGTTTAGAGTGTTTTATCCACCCTCTGCATGCAACTACTGTGATGTCATCACAGGCTGCATCCATGGCAGCCAGAAGGGTCATCTATGTATGTGGCTGGCGATCATACACTTTCCATCTCCATGCTGAGAAAAATTCCTCAATGGGGTTAAGGAATGGAGAGTAGGGTTGGAGGAACTCCATCAGCATCCTGTTGCAAACTATTGCCTGATGATCTGACCCCTCTCTTGTTCAGGGATGAGAGTGTCCAAAAAGGTGACAAGATGTTCTGTATTGTAAGGCCAGATAATGGAAATATCCGTAAACACACTATTCTCAGACATAGCAGCACCCATGGTTATGTTCCAGATGATATTTCGACCAGGCCTTCTGTGCTTTGTTAGGTTGAAGCCAGCCTCATCCATGTAGTTGAAGCTGCGGGGTGGTTCACTTGCTTCCAGTTCCATTATACGTTATATCCAGAAGACACAAAATGAGTTTTATGAATTACATGCATTTTCATTTTGTTACATCAAATGTTGTATACAACATTTTCTACATACTTTTCTACAGCCATAGCAAATTTTCACACTTACTGTACTGTATATAACTATACAATGTTGTACCATTTACTGTGATCTGCATGCTCATATTTGTTATACATGTACAGACTGGTAGTGCAACTCCTTCACTCTTTCATAGTTTCTTTCAAATGGAACAGTGTACAGCTGCTTCATTTTCATTTGGTGTCTTTTTAGCACCCTGTCAATGGTTGAGATGCCGACTATTTGTATGTTGTCAAAGATGTGTGCTCTATAATGGCACTCTTTATCTTCCTTAGTCTTATGGCATTGGTTTCTACAACCATGGTGCAAATAGCCTCCTCCTGTTCAGGTGTGAAAAGAGGCCCTCTGCCACCCCTGTGAAGTTGTCTTGCAGTCCTATGTGGAAAAAAATATAGCAATGCAAATTTGAGTGAGCTAAAATGTCCCCGTTTACTGTAATGTATACTTACTGCCTATTGCAAAATGCAAGTGCAATTCTGTAATACTGTATGAAGCATTACAGAAAGTATACAGTATTACAGTACAGTGCCTATTGTTAGATTACATACCTGTTCTGTCAACGAAAAGTCTAAATGATTGAGGACACAGTTGTTCTCCCAACATTTGGCTGAACCCTTCGGCCAGCCTCGGCCATTGTAAGTCCATGATTGACAACATGGTCTACAAGTATGGCTCTTATCTCGTCAGGAACACGCACATGTCCTTAGCCTTTTTTGTTTTGCCTCCATCATGCAGCCTCACTCCTCTTCCTTTTCCTCTTCTTCTTTCTGGCAGTTGACTCCGTCCAATTCCTTGTCCTTCCATTGTTAGACAGTGCAACATTATGTTGTGCTCCAGCTTTATATACTTGCCTGTTGATGGTTCATGATATGCACCTTTGTTAGAGAAAGTCAAGATTCGCCTGGGAGCAATTTACCAATTCAGGATAGATTTAGAAAAAAGGTCTAAAGAAAATGTATAGAATAGTGCTTGACATATTATGAGAACTTGTTCAAACATTTTGCACGACGACATATGCTAATGCCTAAATGTTGTAGGGGTGAGACTATTCAATAGAGACCATTATAATACATTTTGATCAAAAACTGAACTTCAGCTCTGAAATCTGGACTTTACTAGAACTTCTATGTTAAGCTGCTTTGACACAATCTACATTGTAAAAAGTGAAAATGACATAAGCAACTGAACATGTAGGAAACATCAGTGAATTGTACATAATCATTTGCATGGATGTACAAAAGCAACTCTTTTTGAGAAACTTTTTTTTGGTGTGCACAGGTGACACAATGATGTGAAGATTGAACAGGTGATTTTGAGAATTTCAATTCTGATCTGAGAAATGTACAAAAGCGACTGAGAAAAATTGTAATAGATCACAGAACATTTGCATGGGAAGTTGCTTATGTATGTTTCCATACTCATTTTTTTCCATACGCCACATTTATAGATGAGACCCAAGACTGCATTTTGCACTGACCAACAAATCTAAATGGTAGAGAAGGAACACCAGTATTTTTGTGTCACAAAATGTACTGTTGTTTTTGGACAAGATGTTTAAACTTTAAATCGATAGATAGATAGATAGATAGATAGATAGATAGATAGATAGATAGATAGATAGATAGATAGATAGATAGATAGATAGATAGATAGATAGATAGATACTGATACACCTCTTTAATTAGACTTAAATTAGTTTAAAGTATGGTGAATAATATGCAACAGCATAGGGATATTTTAGTTTGGTTGTCTGTGTTCATAACATTTCAGACTATGTGTGTGGTGCCGAATTTAAGTGGAGTGGAGTTGCAGAAATGGCCGGACCAAACAGTGATTTTTTATTTTCAGATTGTCTGTATTTTCTCTCAGGATTGGAAGGGGAACTGTGAGATTTTGCCTGCAGCCAGGAGCCAGGTTTTGAAAATCAGAGTAGCTGTGTTTTCTCTCACGCAATGATTTTTGGACCAGTGATTCTCGATTCCAGTCAGGAAGACACGCAACCCTGCACATTTTGCATGGCTGTATACTCTATACCCTCATTCACTATTCCCTACATTAGTCCACTAATATAGTCCACTTAAAGAAGTGAATAAAAACAAAAGTAAATTCGAGTGTGTTTCTGATTGTCATTAATAACTGATTCCAAGACAACCGAATCACAAGCACCCATGTTGTGCTGAATTTGTCTTGCCAGAGAACAAATGATTCTTCTCCACCCTTGCACGAATTAGATTTTTAGCTTCTTAGTCAGACCCTGGGATAGTTATTTAACACTTAGCAAGCTTTATAGTAATGAAACAAAGTATTTTGATTTCTGCAATGTACACAAACATTAGTTAAACATTTCAACAATGCATTATTTAGAAACGTACACATACGATTCTGCTGTTGATGCCATCTAGTGTTCAGATAATTAACTTTCTTGCGAACTATCACAGTGTATTATGGGCATTCTCTAGACATTGAGTGTACATCGGTTGTACATTCATTATTGTTGTGCACCATTTAAGGGTTTAGGTAGTAATAGGCTATATGCACAGCAAGTGTTTTTCAGCCAACAATAAACTTCTGGTGAAAGGTTAATGTGATTGCGCTGTAAAAAAATACCCAAAAATTAGCAGTTTTCCCTATCTAGTGATTCATGTTTTATTTTTACTTTTCCAGTTTATTTGTGCTTTTGAATTGCATTATAGGGCCTTGATTCTACTTCCAACAGCTTTTAACCTTGAAAAGTTCAAATTTTTAATAGTTTAAAGTGATATCTTGTCTAGGTTGGTGTTTTATATTACGCTTCAAAAATCTTGTAATAAACTGGCAGTACACTTACAGGCTTATTTCTCTATATATTATTTCGGTAACACTTTATTTTGATGGTCCATTTGAGTATTAGTAGACTGTCTGCTTAATATCTGTTGATACTGCTCCTTCAACAGACATTTAACTGACTATAAGAAACTTTGAAAGTACATGTCAACTTACACTAACCCTAACCCCAACCTAACAGTCTACTTATAATCTAATGAGAATTAGTTGGCATGTAGATGCTATGTAACTTAAATTCATAAAACGGACCATCAAAATAAAGTGTAACCATTATTTCTTATACATGATATTATTTTAAACTACAAAAATGTCAATAAAAGTCACTTTGTTAAACTGTAGAGTTGAATTTTCAACATCAACAGTCAGCAGAGCAGAGATCAACATCCCATAATGCAATTCATATCCGTAAATAAACAGAAAACACTAGTGATTCACTAAATACGAATACAAAATACTGTGTAAATAACACAATACAATACAAAATACACAGTGTATTTTTAATTTTATAAAGTTCCTTTTACAGCATAGATGTTGTGCAATTATAATATAATCTGTTAAATAGACTTAAGCATTCATTTAATTGTTCAAGCCTAAAACGGGACTGTTTAAATGCAAGAGCCGTCAGAAGCAGCAGGCGAGCACAGAAACTCCATTGAAAATCCTGTGTTTTAAAAAAAAGCCCATATTTTGTGAAGAACAATGTAATTTAATGCAGTGCTGTTTGTCCATTCTGATAACCACTTTATATCGTATCTCAGTCAGGCAGTGAAGATCACTGATTTTTTTAAAGAAATCAGATCTTGAATGATCAGATCATCAATGTTGTCATGACAATTTTACATTTTTTATGAAAATTGAAAGTCTGTGTGCATATACCCTACTTTGGAAAAAGCCTATATCATCTCTCTCGTCTAACACTCCTAATTCAGACCAGTTCATTACAAGAGAACTCCATGAACTAAACTGAATGTGTCAAAGAAAAGAGACAAAATATGCAGAATACTGGGTCATCAAGCCCAAAATTAGGAGTCATTGTGTGGACTGAGGTTATCCTCGCTGGTGAGGAGATAGAAAACCTGTGGTAGAGCAAAACCAAAAATGTGACAAAATCCTTGTCCACATTCCATCTGTCATATTTGTTGACATCAGATATGTGCTTATGTGAATAATATGAGCGCTTAAATGAAGGTTTGAACATGAGTGAATGAGTGCATGAAATAAAGCATAGAGTGCAAAAGATTCCAGATTCCATTCAGAGTACTGTGAAAAGCTTGCGCTGCCAAAGCTGTAACTGAGATGAACTGAGTGTTTGGATTATTGTAATCAAGGGCTTAGTCACTCCAATTGAACCCACTGCACAGGTTCCACACATAGTTCACATTCGTGGACCATACAGAATTGATGAACATTTGAATGCAGTTAGCAAGTCAAGGGCTTGGAAATTTTACTTCGGTAATTAAGCTACAGATAATAAATGATCCTATAAGTAATATAAACCAATGACTTTATCAAAGTAATGTAACTGATTACATTTGATTACTTTTTAAATTCAGTAATGAATAATTTAAATTGATAATATTTTCTGAGTATTTTAAACCAGGGGTGGCATGGTGGCGCAGTGGGTAGCCCTGTCGCCTCACAGCAAGAAGGTTGCTGATTCGAGCCTCGGCTGGTTCAGTTGGCATTTCTGTGTGGAGTTTGCATGTTCCCCCCGTGTTCACGTAGGTTTCCTCCAGGTGCTCCGGTTTCCCCCACAAGTCCAAAGAAATGCGCTATAGGTGAATTGGGTAAGCTAAATTGTCCGTAGTGTATGTGTGTGAATGGGAGTGTATGGGTGTTTCCCAGTGATGGGTTGCAGCTGGAAGGTCATCCGCTGCGTAAAACATATACTGGATAAGTTGGCGGTTCATTCTGCTGTGGTGACCCCAGATTATTAAAGGGACTAAGTCGAAAAGAAAATTTAATGAATGAATGAATTTTAAACCAGGCAGTGTTAACCTTACTCAGCACTGCTTATGGACAGACTGATTATGGAGCTCCTACATCCCTCACATTTAAATTTTGAATTTATTATTCAATTAATCATTTAATTTTAAAACACGGCCACCAGAAAATCAGACTTTAAAATCTAATTTTACTTTAAAATTGTATTGAGATTAGGGGCAAATATGTGGGAGTGCTGAGAAAATAATTGATACCCATGATGTCAGAGTTAGTCTACTTAAAACATAAAAACAGACAATAAATGTAGTTATTTAATAAAAGTAGCTATGGTTCACATATTGGACAAAAAAATATAGCGTTGTTTTATTTAGGCCCGTTTATTATTTATTTATTTATTGGCCAAAGAAAAAGGCATATTCACAAAAGGAACAAGCTTAATTTAAGAAACCCCAAGACGACAAAGTAAAAAATATATATTTTGCTTGAAAAATGAAATGGAATTCAATGCATGAAATTCAGAAATGGACATTGTGAACATTGTGCATGTCAAATACAGGCTAAGCTAAAAACAAAATAAAATAACGACAAGATAAAATCTATATTAAATGCAGGGTGATTCGGTTCATAAAACATTTTTATTATGGTAATTAAACATCGCTTCACATGTCAGCACTCGTACAGTTAGTTGGTCTAAATGTATTTATATCTTCTGTGGAAGGCATAGGACCAAAAAATGTTGTCCAGTCACAATGTCTGGTCCAAACATTATGATAGGCTGTTCTACCTGCCTGTCAAGATGTGGATTTGCATACTTCTGAGCACCCTGTTTGCTCAGACAGCTCATGTCATCAGCACATTCCCACTATGCAGACTGACAGGGCATGTGTATAAAGCTGAAATGACTCTTCCAAAAATGCTTAGCAGAGCTCTTGGGAGCTTTTTTGTGACACTGCATTTATCTTAGAGTTGAATATTCTCCAACTGCCAGCACATTTAAAAATCATCATGTGGTGCTATTATTGAAAACAGCATAAAAAAATGTATGTGCATCAGGATAAAATGCTTTGGTGGGCACGGAACGTTATTATGTTGCTAGTATAATATTATGTGCTTTGAACTGTAATGTTATCTCACTGGTGAATGAAACATGAGGTAATCTCTGCCTGTACATGTTTGTGTGTTGTGGAGGAGGCATGGCTTTGGAAAGGGATTTTCCAGGCCAAGCAGGATCTTTAGCTTTAGCAACTGCTAGCCTCTCTGAAATCACCTACCCTACCACCTTTAATCAACATATCATAGCTTTTTGGAGACAATATTCAGAAGTTGCCCTCTTGGCAATTGTTTTAATACTTTTTCTTCTGAGTGACTGTAACAGATTACAGTTATATTTATTATGTAATTAAATTATGTAACAGTGGCCCAAGTAACAACGGAACTGGACACAGTATTAAAACTAACAGGTGTGCTAAAAAAGCTAAAGCAGTTGTTCTTCTACCAGGTGCAGGACTGGACACCCCATGTGTTATTCATTCATTCATTTTCCTTCGGCTTAGTTCCTGATTATCAGGGGTCACCACAGTGGAATGAACCCCCAACCAACCCAGTATATGTTTTACACAGCAGATGCCCTTTTAGTCGCAACCCAGTACTGGGAAGCACTCATACACTCATTCACACACACAATTATACACTACGGCCAATTTAATTAATCTAATTCACTTATAGCACATGTCTTTGGACTGTGGGGGAAAGCGGAGCACCCAGAAGAAACCAAACGCGAACACAGGGAGAACATGCAAACTCCATACAGAAATGCCAACTGGCCCAAACGGGACTCGAACCAGTGACCTTCTTGCTGTGAGGCGACAGTGCTAACCACTGAGCCCCCCATGTGTTAAATTAAAATAACAGAAAAATACAATTAGCTTGTTAGCTCAGCATTTTTCCACTTTGGAAGTTAGTAAAAAAGGTAACTTTAGTTTGCATAGGTGAGTTAGCCAATGGGATAACAAATGATTGTTAAGACAATTGTTGTTTATACAAAATATTGGTCTTGAGAGAGGGCATTATCCACTTTGCAAATTCAGCATGACTGTGTTTAAGTATACAAATACAGATTCATGATCAGTATGCATTCTTCAAACTCTGCTCTACTGATGCAAAGACAAAGTCTTTAGGAAGTGGTTTGGATATTTAAACAAAGCAATGCATATTGACTTCAAAGCAGGCAATACTCTGACTATAAAACATTGTTTCAAATGCATTTAGCTTTTAATTGAGTTCGTAACAAATCCACAAGATCATCTATTTCACTTCAGGCAGTGTTGGCATTTCCTGGAATACATTGTCATATCATTCATTCATTCATTCATTTTCAATATTAAATCACAAAATCACAGATTTTTTTTTTTTTTCACACTGGAAAATCTGAGCTTCCCAACAAAGAGTTGCATGAATCTGTGTTTTTGAACACACATCAGCATTTAGAGTGTCATTTAGACGAATGAAGCTGTGAAGCTTTTATTTATAAAAATATAAATAGAAAAAATGTAGTTTTGTTTTCTCCCTTGTTTTGTTTTTTTATGCTACTCTGGGTTTAAAGTAGACAATTACTATAGATTGCTGAACACATGCTATACTAATTACCAATTACGTATTAGTTTGATATTTTATTAAGTGAAAACCATATTTGGTATCAACTTCATTGACACTGATTACAGTATAATATTTTTTTAAGTCATACAAGTTTAAAAGTCTTGCAGTAACACTATGGTTTTTCAAATGAGTATTTCAACAGGTGTCCTATAAAGGGTAAAGGCTAAACTTTTAAAGATTCATTGATGTGTGGTTTAGAAGCACAATTATTATATACTGAATAATTTCAAGATAAAGATATTTTATAGCAAACCTCACAGAAAAGTTTATTCCATTTGGTAAACACCTTTGAACTACTTTTGTAGTACCACAATCTTTGTTGATTCATTTCTAATCCTCATTCTTTACACACATATGAGAGTGAAAACAAACACTGGAGAGTTGATTCATAAAAATTATTTTAATCAAAAATAAAACTGACACTAAACAGTTTTCCCCCATGTTAGTATTGTAAAGTGTTAAATACGTTTTAGATAAACATGATGTGACCCGGCTCAGCAGCATATTTATGTATTAATACATACATTTAAAGACTACATGTGTGCTAATGTGCTACTCTAGAATTGCAAACATTTTGTATTGTATTGTCACAGTTATGAGCTTTGTTTCCTGTTTGCTTTGACCCGGTTTCCTTTGTTTTGTTTCTCGCCACTCATTAGTTGTCATGGATATTAATTCCCAGCACTTGCTTGTATTTAGTTAATTAGTCTGTCTATTTAAGTCCTTGGGTTTCCACTGTTGCTTGTTTGCTCTTGAATTTTTTATTGTTCTGCTACATGTATGGATATGTGTTTGTTGAACTTTTTTTGTGGGTCTCCTATAATGATTGAAAGTTTGGCTATTTTCAAGGATTCTGCCCTTTTGGTTCAGCTCCCTTAAGAAAATCTCTTAGCTCCTAAATGCCTCTTCATTTAGTATCATATGTAGCATTCTATTTTAGCATCAAGCGATTGTAAATGGGTTTTTGTGTCGGCAACAAAGTAGTTGTTTTTTTTTTTATTCAGTGTTTTCTTAAAAACCTTGTTTTTTGTTTGTTTTTTTTCATTACAAAAAACAAAACAAAACATGGTTATTAACGTTTTAATGCTTTTATAAATGAACAACTGAACACATAACCACAGAAAACACATTAAACAAGCTTAAAAAAAAAAAATCTGTCACAATGAATGAATGTTTGTGAATTACCAAAAAACTAAAACAGAGAGAGAACTTGTCGGCAATTCAAAATCATGCTGTGTGAATGAGTTCTGACTGAGAAAACACATCAGTGATCACCAACAGCCAATGAGAGAGCAGGATATAAGTCAGTGGAGAGTTTGGGGAGGAGTAATAGACCACAATATCAGAATAAATAAGCTTTACAATGGCATAAAAACAGAAAAAAAAAAAAAAAACATTAGCTTGATCTGCTGTAGCAGCATCTTGCAAATTGATTTATTGGCCTTCACCTTTCTTTTTCTTTACACAGACCTGCATCTCTCTAAACACTTGCTGCTCCATATCTTTTCTTTTTCTTTTTGCCCTTTCGCTGTAAATCATCGTGAGCGCATGGACCATTTGAATGGGAGATTATTTAAAATAATATTGTGTTTATTGCTCCATTTCGTCTTGCATGTTATCTTGAGTGATCATATCTGGAAAGAGAGACTGAAAATGGTGCGCTTGTGAGCCAGACAGAGTTATTGGGTGATGGTTTTGTAGTCATGCAGTGTGTATCCCCCTGTCACAGATCCATCATGCAGTGTGAACACGGCAGCAACGGAACGGCACTCTAGACAGTCATGAGGTGTGAAAACAATAGTGATCCAGATATCCATTATAGTTTACCATATGATGAATTATATGACGACCCACTCCTACCTGCATCTGAAAATTCGTATCTCCCTTTTGTGCATGGTACCCTCATTCACTCTATATACAACCCCAGATCAGAAAAAGTTGGGACAGTATGAATAACACAAATAAAAAATTAAAGTAGTTATTTCCAAATTTACTTGACTTTCATTGCAGACTATATGAACCCAAAATATTTCATGTTTTGTCTGGTCAATTTCATTTCATTTGTAAATATACATCCTTTTCTGCCATTCAGACCTGCAACACATTCCAAAAAAAGTTGGGACAGGAGCAGTTTAGGGCTATTAATCAGGTAAATTGGTTAAATAATGGTGTGATGTCAACAGGTGATTGTAATTATGATTTGGTACATGCCCTATGTTAACAGTGTCTAGAAGTGTCATTGACTTCTCTGGGCTCGGAGGCATCTGGGATGGACCATCACACAGTGGAAACGTGTACCGTGGTCAGATGAATCAGTATTTCAGGTATTTTTTGGGAAAAATGACATATATACAAGAGCATACAGTGCACTTTTTTTTTTTTACAAGGTCTTTAATTAATCTGAAATGTAGTACCTGCTCAGACAATATGCAATGTTGAACACATCACTTGCGACTTGTCTGTCATGCAAAATTATTTCCTTGATATATGTCTGAAAAAAAGCAAAGAAATAAAAACCCTCTATAACTCAGAAACAACAATAATGACAGACTGCAAAAATTGTATTTATAAATATTATAAAGCACCCAATCATTCGTTCTAATAATAATAATAAAAAAAAGAATCTAACGTTTATTTTAGAATTTAATTATAGTTTAAGGCAGTGTTTAAAGAGTGAGGACCTAAAACATATATATTCTGTGAAGAAAAATCTTGACAATTATTATCTTCATTTTAGACATTTTAAAGATTAGCACATCAGTGCAGATAACACTGAATCTATGCATAATAAATTATCTCTTTGTGGTTAACAAAACACCCCATAGCTGAATGAATCTACTGCATTTATCATACAGCTCAGAGCTAGAACAGAGACTCAACTCCAAGCAAACACCAAAAAGATCACCATCATGCAGTGAGAATAAGGAAATATTGAGGAAGGAGATCCACATTCTGTCACTAAAATATCAAACGATGCAAGATAAATTGTTCAATTTTGGGGGCACATTAGGGGCTGCACGGTGGCGCAGTGGGTAGCACGTTCGCCGCACAGCCTGGTTCGAGCCTCGGCTGGGTCAGTTGGCGTTTCTGTGTGGAGTTTGCATGTTCTCCCCGTGTTGGCGTAAGTTTTATTCCGGGTGCTCCGGTTTCCACCACAAGTCCAAAGACGTGGTATAGGTGAATTGGATAGGCTAAATTGTCCGTAGTGTCTGTGTGTGAATGAGTGTGTATGGATGTTTCCCAGTGATGGGTGGAAGGGCATCCGCTGTGTAAAACATATGCTGGATAAGTTGGCGGTTCATTCCGCTGTGGCGACCCCAGATTAATAAAGGAGACTAAGCCGAAAAAAGAACATGAATGAATGAATGGGGGCACATTAAAGGGATAGTTCACCCCAAAATTCTGCCATCATTTACTCACCCTTTACTTGATTTAGTTTCTTTCTTCTGTTGAACACAAAGTAAGGTATTTTGTAGAAAGCCGATCACCATTCACTTTCATAGTATTTGTTTCTGTGGAACTCAGTGGTTACATGTTTTCAGCTTTCTTCAAAATATCTTTTGTGTTCAACAGAATAAAGAATCTCGAAAAGGTTTGGAACCCACATGAGAGTGAGTAAACAGAGATTAGAATAACATTTTTGGGGTTAACTATCCCTTTAAGTCAAATCTAGTCAGTTGCAATTTTTTTCTTTCTGCTAATAAAGAATCTGTTTTTCACAGTCAGAGAAAGCATTAGGGATCAAATGCTCACTCAAACATGCATGAGATATTTAAGAAAGCTGCAAAGCTTATAGAATAATCAACTCATAATTATACATTAAATTCAAGAAAGTTTCTTAAAAAAAATTGCTTAGGCATTGTGACAAAGTTGAGATTTATTAACTAGGAAAAGCAAATCATACACTAGCATGTATGAAATTCTAAAAAATACATACTAATAAGTGTATTATTGAAAGTAATTATAATAGCAATAGCATGGCCACGACAATGATGAACAAAATTCTGTTTTCATGTTTTGGTTTGTTTGTTTTATAATGACAAATGATGCTATGAGTGGCACAATGGCACATTTACTATATGGCTATTAAAAAACAGGTAAAGAATTCTATTGCATTAAACAAATTTTTGGATATTTTTAATGCATAAAAATGAAGATAATAACTGCAAATTGCAAGAAAATAATATTAAAATAATAATAATACTAATAATAAAGGGAAACATCATTCATTCGTTAATTTTCTTTTCGCCTTAGTCCCTTTATTAATCTGGGGTCGCCACAGCGGAATGAACCGCCAACTTATCCAGCATATGTTTTACGCAGCGGATGCCCTTTCAGCTGCAACCCATCACTGGGAAACATCCACACACTCTCATTCACACACATACACTGCGGACAATTTAGCTAACCCAATTCACCTATAGCGCATGTCTTTGGACTTGTGGTGGAAACCGGAGCACCCCCACACGAACACGGGGAGAAGATGCAAACTCCACACAGAAATGCCAACGGACCCAGCCGAGGCTCGAACCAGCGACCTTCTTGCTGTGAGGCGACAGTGCTACCCACTGCGCCGCCACAGACCAAACGTTAATCCTATTTTCATTATTCTGGACTTGCATCACACATATAGGCTATCTAATTTACATTAAATACAACCTGTGAAATCTGCTTGCTGGGAAAACCTGACCTAGTCCACCAATGCATACAATGAGTATTGAAGCATAAAACTACTTTCAAATGATTATGATTGAGAGACTTATACCGCATTATATTGTTACAACAATGGCATGTTCAAAAATAAATAAATAAAACATTCTAACAAAAAATACATGCATGTTTAAAAAACATACTTGCAGATAACTTTCACATCCCCAGTCACCAGCCCCTTGAAAAGTTCAGAGTTCTGAAATGTGTGTAGGTTCAGTAATTTAAATGTTATGGCAAAGTATATCTTTTTCATTCCCTTTAAAGTGACATAACTAAACATTAAACATAAGTGGCTGAGAAAATGCTTGTGTCTCTGTGTTCGCCTAGTCCATACTTCAGTCTGTTTGTTCCCTCATGTGCTCTCCTGAAAAGAAAAAGCTAGACGTGTTACTGCAAGATAAGTCTATCAAACTTTAATAGATGACTTTGCCACTTATTTGATGTTTATCCTGATGATCTGTCACCTATGCCCATTTTTCTGTAGTTACCATATTATAATGCACACTTTAAGAGAGTAATAAAAATAACTCTCTTAATAAGTTTTAAATATCATTTTATTATTTCTTTAATGAACTTTTGCTTGGCGGCTGCTTTTGACTGGAGAATTACATCACCACACATCCCATCACATATCAGTGTAGGCTCCGGGTTCTGTCTCTGTTCTTCCACTGTTTGTGACCTCAGCCTCTCATTACCATTGAGATTTGGTGTCGTGAAATACTTGACAACACCTTGCAAGCACATACTCAACAGCTAGAGCAATCTAAAATAATGATTTAAATATAACTAGAACTTAAAAAACAAAAGTAATGGGATAGCCACAGAATTTATTGCTGACTTGAAATATGTAATTTACTGCGAATTAAGCAAGTCATTTTAGAGATTCCCTCATTTATTTAGATAGGACTTATTCTTGGATGAACTGCCTGGAGGTGTTGCAAATATGGTCACCAAGTGAACAGACTTTCATGGAATGGGACTTTGGTGGGATTTAAATGTGGTTGTCTCTCCTGAAATTTGCAGTGTGTGTGGCCTGTTTCTAATGTCTATATGTGAAGAGAAGAAAGAAAGAAAGAAAGAAAGAAAGAAAGAAAGAAAGAAAGAAAGAAAGAAAGAAAGAAAGAAAGAAAGAAAGAAAGAATAACTAAGTCTAAACATTTAGAATTTTGTCAGTAACATTGCCAACAATTATATGATTCATACTATGTCTAGTTGAGCTTCTATGTAGGCACTGTAGATGTGGATATTGAAGTCTGAAGTGCATGTATGACTGAACTGCATGCAAAGATGAATCTCAACCTTGACTTGGCTTTCATCGCCGCATATGCTGAGAGGTTTCATTTAAATAAAAGCGAAGCATTAATCACTCAGCCCCAGTTAAGAAGGTACTTCACTTCCATCAGATGGCCTTACACTGATCACTTCAAATACTGATCTGAATTATACCACCGTTTTGAAGTTCAAATCCACAGTCACACACTGTGTCCTGTGAATATTATCTTGACCGAAGCATGTCAGAATCAGTAATGAGCGGAGTGAATGTTGGGATCCATTTTCAGTAAAATATGCTGAACTTTTGCATGGAATCCTGCACTCTCACATTTTTTAACCGCAGAGCTTATGGGCACGACAGGCATTTACATAAATATGAATTCATGCATATTGCAAATCAGCACCAGCAAGTTATGGGAATAATCAACTTGCATCAATTGCAGTGGGCCATCTGGAGGAAGTTAGAGAGCTCACTGACACTGAATAGATTTGCACAGCAACACAATACATACTGAAGGTGAAATAGGTTAATGAGTTCTATAGGATTTTCTGTGGCGTGGTCCGTGCTCACAGCTATTTCTCCCATAAGAGGCACCGTATTCCGAAAAAATTGTTTAGCAATATCAGTTTTTCAATCACTTCTAGTTCTGCTTGGTGGAACAAAAGAATCTGAATCCACCGAGCATGGATGAGTAAATGCTATTCAGATGTTTAATTACAGTTGCGTTTTGTTCCATCCCTAGAGCACAGCTCTTCTTACAGCCATAACAATTGCGTTTAGAGTGGTAGAAACAAAGTCAGAACAGTTTAAAATCCTCAACACTGGAAACCAACAGCGCACAGCACTAAGAATAGACGTGACACTTTAGCAATAAGCAGTGTGTTATCTCAATTCCACAAAACCAATTTACAAAGATTAGAACTGATAGTGATAGATACCATCATCATTTACTCACTTTCATGTTCTTTCAAATTCATTTGATATACGTGCCCAGGGCTACATTTTTGGGAACCGCTTTTTTTTTTTTTCAGAAATCTAGTGGTCGCTGTGTACATTTTTGATACGTTACATCTCAAATACGTTACTGGGCCACGTTTTTCATACGTGCCATTTGCACTTCCTTTTTATCCGCATCCATGAGAAGCCAGCTGGTTTGTCCTACATATAACATCTTGGTATCAACTGACCTGCCCCTTCCCTAAACCCAACAGGCTGATGCTTTTACTATGGTGATTTTACTATGGTCAGACTTTTTATTGTTTGTTTGTTTGTTTGTTTTGTTTTGTTTTACCTGGTTTCTGGAACCGTCCTTCACCAGACTACAACCTGTGTCCGCTCGGCATCCAGAGTCCAATGCCATACAAGGAGAGCTATCAAGCAAACTGGTCAATTGGAAAAGTCGTCCATATGGAGGTAAGGAGTCAGCAAGTGTCATACCACCCTGCAGCGTTTGTTTTACACACAAAGAAGAGTTATTTATTTTCTGAGGAATACAAAAATTACCTTTTGCTTGGTTTTGCATCTCAGAGTTTAACTAGCTTCATGCAACAGAGTCCAAGGTTATAAAGAACCAGGGTTATTATCTAGTATATAACTAGTTAGTTAGAACTTTTTGTTGTATTTTTATCTAACTTGTTTTGCTCATTAAAAATTTCTCATTTTGTTTTGAGGGTCACCTACAATAGCTTTGTATGGATCAGAGGTAAAAATAAATACACTTTAATTTTTCATAACATAGATTTCATGTTCCCTCATTTCTCAAAGAGACTCAAGCTATTTGTTCAAAGATCCATTCTTTATATAATCTGCTCTGATTAAATCAAAACTATTACGACCGCTGCAATTGTGTAATTTCATGGAACAACATTTAGATATGTACACTGAGCATAATAACCAATCTCACATGTTAATGTTGAGCTTTTGTACGCAATGGCCTGTCAAATGTTTTTTCATTAGTCAAAGATCAGTGCATGCATATTCAGGGAATGAATTCTGTGTTATTTCTTTTAAATATTTTGGTACCTAAAGAATAGTTAATGAAATTGTACAAAAATAACAGATGAAAATCTAAAAGTACACAATAATAATTACATTAATTTAATAAAGTAAGCTTAAAATGTAACATTGAAAAATAACAAAAAGCATAAAATAAAAATTTTATTTATTAAATTAAAATTAAATACATAAAAATACTGCAATCACACTGGTTGAGACATAAGATTTTATTTTTAGATTAATGTTTGACTTATGTGAAAAAGTGATAATCCACATAAGCACGACAAAGTCAACTTGCTCACAAGAGAGTGTTCATGATGTTAATTCAAACCGATGGTTTCCTGAAGAGAGGAAGATTTTCAGTGAGACAATAAGAGACAGCTTGAGGGCATTACAGACAGAATTACTAAAACAAATTGAAGACAGGAGGATGCAGAAGGCAGTGTGATTACAGCTGAGGATATAATAAAAAGAGAAACATCGACAAGGACAGAGAGAAATCTCGTTAGCTGCAATGGAAACACGTAATCTACCTCCACATCCTCCGCCGAGACCCTTCTGAACCATGGGGAGCTGAAGACATGTGCCAGTCACTCTGTGTGCTTCAACATATGTTCACCATCTCACAGTCTGATGAAGCTGTGCCAGATCTGACCTCCTGCATTGCCCTAGCAGACTATAGCTCAGTGATGGTCACGTCTCACAACATGAACACATGAAACACGCTGACCCCTAGCCTTTCTGTGCTTTTGAAGGTCTCTTTTGTCCTTTTTAACCCATTTGAAAGTTTTTAAAGTCAACACACCCAAAAATACTCATTTTTCCACAGCTACGAACAAACACACAGAAGTGCTTTTGATTCCTCATAGATGAAACCAAAAAGTCATTTCATTACTGTGGATGAAAACAAAATCAAAATTACTAAAGGAAGAAGTTAATGGTGCAATTGCATGGAGTTTTCGCCTGCTGAGATTCATAGAATTGTGCAGTCGAAACATTATCAAAATGACACCAGGGTCCTATTGATCTTTATGGACTGCTTGATTACATTGTTTTGAGGAAAGCAGAGCTAGAGATATATTGTATATAATAAAGTAATTTTTATCACAAGTACTGTAAAAAGGAATTGACAGAAACAGATATAAGCTTTTCATTGTCTAAACTGTTTTTACAGAGTAAATAGATTGTCTATTTCATAATCTCAAACCTAATGCTTAAAAGAATTTAGATTTTAATATTACACTGTAGAAAATGCAGAGTTCTACACAATTCATTCTGATATTAAATAGAAATATGTATAATTGTGTTGTTTTAGCTCATTATAAATATGTAGTTTACACAAGCAGTATATATATATATATATATATACTACCTGACAAAAGTCTTGTCGCCTGTCCAAGTTTTAGGAACAGCAAATAATAACTTGAACTCTAGTTGATCATTTGGCATCAGAAGTGGCAAAAGGCAAAGACCTCTAGATTGTGCTTATTTTACCAAAATAAAATATGATCATGCCTTGATTTTTTTATTATTTAATTAGGACAGTAAGGTCTGATTTTGCTTAGACAAAAGTCTTGTCACTTAACAGAAATAATGTACAGTATAGAATATAAAGTCATGGTGCAGTGGGAAAGCATTAATATTGTGTTTGACTCCTATGAGCTTGGATGTCACGATAGGGTTTTACAAAAACAAGAAAAGATCCAAGTGCAGCAAAAATAATTTATTAAACAAAACAACGATGATCCAAAAAACACAGTGCAGACAAGAAACGAGCAAGAATACAAAAATCAGTGATACCAAAAATGGGAAGTTCAGACTAGAAATAAATCAGGAATCCAAAACATCAAGAAGATACAAAACAAAGTGATCAAACAAACAAACCAACCAAACCACGAGGAACAAAAGCACAAAGCAAAAATCCAAAGGTGACTAAAACACAACAGAACTGGGCTTATAAAGACAGCACTCAATTAAACAAACAAGGAACAGCTGAAAACAATGAGTGATCACGTGTGCAGGGATACAGGGAATACATGCAAAAACCAAAACAAATGCTAGTGACCTCAAGTATCCACATGAGGGCACTGCAACAGGTGACATTGGATGACTGCATCCATACATCTCTGCAATGACTCAAATAACTTATTATTAAAGTCATCTGGAATGGCAAAGAAAGCATTCGTGCAGGACTCCCAGAGTTCATCAATAATCTTTGGATTCATCTTCAATGCCTCCACCTTCATCTTACCCCAGACATGCTCAATAATGTTCATGTTTGGTGACTGGGCTGGCCAATCCTGGAGCACCTTGACCTTCTTTGCTTTCAGGAACTTTTATGTGGAGGCTGAAGTATGAGAAGGATTGCTATCCTGCTGAAGAATTTGCCCTGTCCGGTGGTTTGTAATGTAATGGGCAGCACAAATGTCTTGATACCTCAGGCTGTTGATGTTGCCATCCACTCTGCGGATCTCTCGCACGGCCCCATACTGAGTGTAACTCCAAATCATGATTTTTTCCTTCACGAAACTTGACTGATTTCTGTGAGAATCTTGGGTGCATGCGGGTCCCAATAGGTCTTCTGCAGTATTTGTGATGATTGGGATGCAGTTCAACAGATGATTCATTGGAAAAATCTACCTTCTGCCACTTTTCCAAATGTTCAACTAGAAGTCAAGTTATTATTTGTTGCTCTTACAACTGGGATAAATATCATTTTTCTGTATTAAAATTATATATATTATTTTGTATTGTATTAAACTCATCTGTGAGATTGATATTGCTCATATATTATATACTATTAAAGATACTGGGTTGTATTAACCCAATGCTGGGTCAAATAATGGGCCAAATTAAAAATGTTGCAATCATTTACTCACCCTTTACTTGTTCCAAATGTTATCTTTTTGTTTGAGCATAAAAGAAGATATTCTGAAAAAAAACTCAAAACCTGTAACCTTTAACTTCCATAGTATTTGCGATTTACAGGTTTTCAGCTTCTTTAGGGTTCAACAGAATTAATAAACTCATAAAGATTGGGATCTACTTGAGGGAGAGTAAGCACTATTGGGTGCACTATCCCTTTACAATTAATTGAAAAAAAATAGCCCAGGAGTTTGGTTTGTTTCAAACCAATGATCGGTCAAATATGGACAATCTATAATTTATTATTATTATACTGAAATAATTACATATTCTATACATTAAACCAAAGCTAAAACCTGATATACTCTGCAATTTATAGATTGCAATTATTAACAATATATGTTACTGTAATTACTACTAGATATAATAGTAGACTCTATCTATCTATCTATCTATCTATCAGTCTGTCTACAATAAAGAAAATGTCCTCTCTTATTTATCCTGTCATGTTGTATGATTTATTCAAGTTTGATTGAGGCGAGGGTTCAAGCTGTCTCTGTTTGGGATGCAGTGCGGTGAGTGTCAAGCTCAACAAGCACCACATGTTGCTTAGCAGAGATGCTAAGTAGCAAAGGGAGACAAAGACACGGACAGAAAGAGAATTCCTATATTGTGCTGAAAACACAGAGGATAGGGTAGGTGTTTGGTAGCAGCAGCACCCTCTGAATACAGATGGAGAACGTGTGTCGTGGGTCTGATGCTCGACACCCCGGTCTGTCAGCTCAGCTAAGGGGGACAGTTTGTTGGTGTGTGTGTGTGTGTGTGTAAGCTTGGTATCATGAATCTTAATGCAAACCAGGCGTGTCGTACTGACAGCACAGAGCAGCATTCTTCACAGGAAGCTGACAGGAAGAAGACAAATACTGGAGCCCACCAGGTCCTACCACCCCCTCTCGCCTCTCCTTCTCATCAGCATCATTTATTTTCATGAGTGCAGGAATGGCTCCACTGATAGCCAGCCTCCACAAGACATATGCACACATACAGTATACACAAACATTAAAGTAAGCTACTCTTGTGTACTGTGCCAGTAGGCAAGTCCATTCTGAAGCAGGATCTTAAAAACAACAGAATCTGACTGATTTGATCCACACTACTTGGCGGGTTTGGTTTGAATAAAACTAACCCTGGTGTGATTGCTTTATTGTCAATTAATTTCAACAAATTTGAATGCCGACACTTCAACTTATGAACTGTAATGCAGTTCAACTGTGATATGAATGCAACATGAACTAAAGACAGCTAAATAGACCAAAAAGTGCATATAACAATATGTAAAACATGATGTAACAAGATATGACCGTTAAAAAAGACAAATCACTCCAACATACATAGTGGTGTTCTACATCATAGTTGTCGCTATGTAGTCGCAGATCTTCATTTGTGTGCAAGAGGATTTCCTAGCATCACATGTATGCACATGCAATGAGTGCTTTAGCTTAGAGCAGTATGCATTTGTACACACATTTGTAGAATATGTCATAAAAGCAGTGTGCGAATTATACATTGACTATCGAGGGTCAATTTTTTTTTTTTTTTTTTTTTTTTTTTGCAATGTTAGTTTGGCAATACATACTTCAGTGAAACAAATTCATATGTATTCATTCATTTTCCTTCGTCTTAGTCCCTTTATTCATCAGGGGTCGCCACAGCAGAATGAACTGCCAACTTATCCAGCATATGTTTTACACATCGGATACCCTTTCAGCTGCAATCCAGTACTGTGAAAAATTCAATTTTGCATTTGCTATTGTTTTATATTTTTATTTCATATTTATTGCATATTTGATGAATAAAAGTAAACACCCATATGGGAAACACCCATACACATATTTACACACATGGCCCACGCCAACATGGGGAGAACATGCAAACTCCATACAGAAATGCCCACTGACCCACTCGAACCAGCATGCTTCTTGCTCTCCAAATTCATATATTTAATTCAATTACATTTTATTGGATTAATTCAACTTATTTAAGTTTTCTGTGTTTTGAGGGATAATGAGCTCTATTTTAACAATATAGGCGTATGGGAAAATGGTCTGTGCACCTGGCTCATGGTCTAAAATGGTATTCATTAATCTCCTGTCAAGTTATGGGTGTATTTTGGGCACAATCCAAGTTTCGTCTCCCATTCTCTTTAAGAGTCAATTGCTTTGCGCCATGGCACATTCACTATCTACCTGACGGACTTTGTAAGTAAAGGAACTATGCGAATTCTAATGTTATCAGTCGATTGAATAGGCATTATCAGTGGTTTATCAGCTGATAGATATGGGCCAGTAGGGGCCTTCTGCGCCTACTGGTAGGCTCAGAAGGCTGTTATCAACCATGCACATGGTTAATCAGCTATATGAGATATAAAATATCTGCTCTTCTCGCGTAAATCCAGCAGAGGCCGATTGACCTGCCCTCCTCCTTCCCTAAACCCAACCGTCAATTTTTTTCAAAAGCACCGATTAACCCGCCCTCCTCCTTCCCTAAACCC
>CAIGQV010000806.1:1038426-1051890 GCA_903798115.1 Danio jaintianensis | reverse complement strand
GATTATTTTAGTAAATGAAATCTAAAACTTATACTTAAACTATTCTTAAAAAAAAACTTTTGATTAACTGAAATGAAATAAATATTCACAATAAACGGAAAAGCTAAAACTAAATGAAACTAACAACAGTCCAAAAAAACTAACTCAAATAAAATAATTTTCAAAAATAATTGTTTTAAAAATGAATAATTCTGTGGTGGAAAATCTGACTTGCAGCTGTTTCAAGAGTTCACACTTAGCTGATGATTGATTAAAAAGCTTGTTTGGCATGCTGTCCCGGGAGAGAGCCCTGAGCTCATAAGATCCTCGAGCCCAGGGCTCCCTCCCGTTTGCAAGGCGAGAGGGGAGTTTGAGCTCAGGTAGATCTCAAGAACTCCCCTGCTGTAGTAGCTAATGAACAGATATTGATTGCTCTTAAGAGATACTACTCTTACTTACTAGGAGCATGTCTATGGTGCCGATTTGGATTAGTCAATTAACTTAAGTTGCGTGTTTTTGGACAGTGAGAGAAAACTGGGGGACCCAGGGGAAACCCATGTGAGCATGGGGAGAACGTGTAAACTCCGCACAGAAACATTGGCTGTCTTGGTAAGGACTAGAACCAGTGACGTTCTTGCTGTGAGGCAACAGTGCTAACCACTGGGCCACCATGCCACCCATCTAGGAAAGGAGGAGGAGTAGGGGTGGAAGGGGGGATTCTTCAAAACGAAGATGGCTGTTATATGGAACTTAGGGTATTTATAGTGGCTTAGGAATCGTCTGATTGGTGAATCATAAATTGAATGCGGGACCAGCCGCAAGCAATCATAAGCACGTGATCCTCTCGAAATTAGTTTATAAATAAACTTCACTTCAAGAGTTCACACTTAGCTGATGATTGATTAAAAGGCTTGTTTGGCATGCTGTCCCGGGAGAGAGCCCTAAGCTCATAAGATCCTCGAGCCCGGGGCTCCCTCCCGTTTGCAAGGCGAGAGGGGAGTTTGAGCTCAGGTAGATCTCGAGAACTCCCCAAGATGCCTTAATTAGCTTGGTACAGCAGCTGCGTATTAAAGAACCCCCAAAAAGGCAATAAAGATCAAAGCCATAACCGGCTGCTGAATGGAAAGTGTTAAAAAGATGGTGTAAGGTCCAGCCAGTTAGTCCAACGACGGTGTCTACTGGTGGATGAAGGTTCACTGTCTGTTCGGTCTTTCCAGTGTACAATGTTGATTTATTTTAAATCTAACTCATATCTGACTCCAATTTTAGTATGAGGTGGTTTAGAATATTAATATATTTATCTTTCTTTTTATCTGACTCCAATCATAAATAATATAAGATGCTTTTTACGGTTTGTTAATTTAGAAAGAATTTAGGGAAATGTTTGAACCTTTTGTCTTTACTCGTAACTATTACATTCCTTTATTCGGGTGCTCATGTCGCTCAGAGAAATCGCTTCGGCCGAAGGCGTCCCTCACGGTCACACTCTCGTCAGTCTTGAATATCAAACAGAGGTAATTGACTAATACTTTTAGATGGCCGCTCCCATGCTTGCTCATTCTAAAGTATTTTTTACTAGTCCCCTTAGATGTACACCCTGAGTAAAATAATATCGTTTCCAATCAGAGGTCAAGGCCATTATTATAGACGTAACCGACTACTGCTCTCTATAATATTGGTTTAGCCAAGATCATGGCTTCCCATCACACTTAATATAGAACAACATTACTTTCAAACAAAGGTCAGGCACCACATCTAGGTTAGTCGTGCAACACCTTGTTGCACTAGCAGAAATAACTCCTTTTCCATCTAAGTACACATGAATCCATACCAAGCGTCAGTCGGATCCCTAAAATACAGTTAGTGTGCCAATGCTCCATCTCAACTGGACTTTAGTCCGTCTACTGACCTGACGTAGGAAGTGCGGAAACAAGGATACAGCGTAATCTACTAAAATGAATAATTACAGAGTAAGCAGAATATGTTTAAACATAACAATTTAATAGACAGGTAAATATGTATTATGCCAATTATTCAGTCAATTAATAAACAATCAATACAAGACATCAAATACTCAAAGATAGTTCTAAGATTAAAAGATGCATACCTGATTTCATAAAGTACATAGCATAGAGCATGGTAGCTCTACACTACGGGCTGATCTGGTTACAGAATCGCGCCGAACTTTTGGACACTTTTCCCTATATAGTCAGACCAAGAATCTCCTTCAAAGGCGGGTGTGTTTAACAACAATAGGTATTTGCATTTAGTGGCATCTGAAGAGATCTGAAGAGTTACTGCCTATAGGGAACAAATGGTAATTTGGATGGAAGCCCCCTAGGTAAAGGCACACCCTTAGCAGTGGGTCAAAAGATACCCGAAGTTATATATCTATTATTTCGATTATGTCTATTTGCGAGGGAATGAGACCATTGTACCAGTCGCACTGAGACATTTTAAATGATATCAAACATGAAAGATAAAGTCACTTGGATTGATGTAGAACATTCATCTTTTGGGATGACCATTCTGTGTGAGTTGGATGAATAGGAGGGTGAGCGAACAGAAGGGGGTGCGGGAGATGCTTCAAATGCAAAAGAGGGAAAGGGGATGAGTGAACATTCTCGCATTGCCACCTGGTAAGGTGTGAAGCCAGCCAGCACATGCTTGGTAGATTCAAAGACATTAAAGTGTCTGTATATCTAAAAATCTTACAATAGTACCCGGAGAGGGTTTGCAGGAGCAAAGATGGAACCGGTGCAGAGTGTGAATGGTTTAGGTTAGAGTGATCGCTACTACTGAAGTGGTGTACTGGCAGCCGATGTTGCAAATGCTATGTGTGCTCCCGTAGCGGTGTTTAACTGCCGTGACTGGGTGGGAGAGTGAGACAAATGTAATAATTTGAATGCGGGATGTATGAGCTCTGCTAGAGAGACTCTATAATAACAGTGGTGAAATGTCAGGATAAGCTCAGCGAAGCGTCTCTGCTGCTGCAGAGGTGCGATTGATGTCAGTATTAGAAAACTCTTACACAGGCGTTTTAACAGCTGTGACAGTGCTGGGGAGTGTAATAGTATAAATAAATGGAAGTGTATGTGAGCTCAGGCAGAGCGTCACTGTTGCGGCAGTGGTGCAGAGGAGAATTTAAGCTAAGCGGAGCATCTCTGCAGTTGCAGAGGTGCAATGGAAGTCAATAATAACAGGTAAATACGCTTCCGCGGAGGTGTTTAAACTGCTGTGGCAGTGCTGGGGAGTGTGTCAGTAGTGGTATGTTAAATGGAAGTGTGTGTGAGCTCAGGCAGAGCGTCACTGCTGTGGCAGTGGTGCAGAGGGAGAATAAGGCTCGGCGGAGCATCTCTTCTGTTGCAGAGGTGCAGTGGTAGTCAGTATTGGAGCGTTATGAGTGCTCCCGTAGGAATGTATAAATATTGTCAGTAGTGATATGTAGAGATGAAAGTGAAAAGGGGTCAGCTAGTGCGCCACTGCTGTTGCAGTGGTGCAATGGGTGAGTGTAGCTCGGCGAAGCGTCTTTGCTGTTGCAGAGGTGCAGTGGTGGTCGGTATTGGAGAGTTATGAGTGCTCCCACAGGAATATTAAATACTGTCAGTAGTGATATGTAGAGATGAAAGTAAATAAGGGCTTAGCTAGAGCGTCACTGCAGTTGCAGTGGTGCTATGGGTGAGTGTAGCTCAGCGGAGCGTCTCTGCTTTTACAGAGGTGCAGTGTGTCAGTATGGAGGCAATGTGCGCTCCCGCAGAAGCATTTACTGCTGTATTAGTGCGGGGGAGTGTGACGATAGTGGTATTTGGAAATGTAAGTGTATGAGCTCGTTTAGAGCATCACTGCTGCAGCAATTGAAACTCTGGGTGACCCCTAAATGGGTCGGAGCTGTGATGAACGAGAGTGAATGGAAGTATGGGATAGTTTAAGTTTGGAGGGGAAAAGTTAAAGGAAGAAAAAAGGGAAGGGTAATAAAGGAGCTTCTATGTTAATAGGAGGGGGAATGGGGAAATAGCAAAATCGTGCTTATGCCTAGAAACCATAGACTGTAAAAGATATGGACGTAGTGTCCGTGACGTCACCCATAGGTTTCTGAAGAACGCAAATGAAGCTACAAGTAGGCGTGGCCAACCGTCGCCATTTTGTTCGCGCGTCATCGCACTGACCGGTGGACACCAAACAGGGGCAAAGAGGCGGAGCATGAGCGGAGCTACAGACGCCTGGAAGCATTTTGCTTAGACAGGTTTTCTATGGGAGAAACGCTTGATTCTTCATTACCTGCGACTCTTTTGTGTTCTGGCCACATGTGCTCGGTTGTATACTATATCAATAAAGTGTTTACACTTTTAAAAACACTGTTGTAATACATTGAGCCACTAAGCATTGTTCTTATGACGCTTTTCTACAGGAGGAAAGCGCGAATTATTTCCAAACACTTCAAATATAGTCTGTGCTAGTAAATGCAAGGATATTGATGAAATCCAGGCATAACACTTTATGACAACGTTTCAGATGACTGTTCTAGAGCCTACAGTCGTGGCCAAAAGTTTTGAGAATGACACAAATATTAGTTTTCACAAAGTTTGCTGCTAAACTGCTTTTAGATCTTTGTTTCAGTTGTTTCTGTGATGTACTGAAATATAATTACAAGCACTTCATACGTTTCAAACGCTTTTATCGACAATTACATTACGTTTATGCAAAGAGTCAGTATTTGCAGTGTTGGCCCTTCTTTTTCAGGACCTCTGCAATTCGACTGGGCATGCTCTCAATCAACTTCTGGGCCAAATCCTGACTGATAGCAACCCATTCTTTCATAATCACTTCTTGGAGTTTGTCAGAATTAGTGGGTTTTTGTTTGTCCACCCGCCTCTTGGGGATTGACCACAAGTTCTCAATGGGATTAAGATCTGGGGAGTTTCCAGGACACATGACACAGGACTGATGGTAGCGCTCACCTTTTTTTCTCCGGACAAGCCTTTTTCCAGATGCCCCAAACAATCAGAAAGGGGCTTCATCTGAGAATATGACTTTGCCCCAGTCCTCAGCAGTCCATTCGCCATACTTTTTGCAGAAGATCAATCTGTCCCTGATGTTTTTTTTGGAGAGAAGTGGCTTCTTTGCTGCCCTTCTTGACACCAGGCCATCTTCCAAAAGTCTTCGCCTCACTGTGCGTGCAGATGCGCTCACACCTGCCTGCTGCCATTCCTGAGCAAGCTCTGCACTGGTGGCACTCCGGTCCCGCAGCTGAATCCTTTTTAGGAGACAATCCTGGCGCTTTCTGGACTTTCTTGGACGCCCTGAAGCCTTCTTAATAAGAATTGAACTTCTTTCCTTGAAGTTCTTGATGATCCTATAAATTGTTGATTTAGGTGCAATCTTAGTAGCCACAATATCCTTGCCTGTGAAGCCATTTTTATGCAACACAATGATGGCTGCATGCATTTCTTTGCAGGTCACAATGGTTAACAATGGAAAAACAATGATTTCAAGCATCACCCTCCTTTTAACATGTCAAGTCTGCCATTCTAACCCAATCAGCCTGACATAATGATCTCCAACCTTGTGCTTGTCAACATTCTCACCTGAGTTAACAAGACAATTACTGAGATGATCTCAGCAGGTCCTTTAATGACAGCAATGAAATGCAGTGGAAAGTTTTTTTCAGGATTAAGTTAATTTTCATGGCAAAGAAGGACTATGCAATTCATCTGATCACTCTTCATAACATTCTGGAGTATATGCAAACTGCTATTATAAAAACTTAAGCAGCAACTTTTGGCCACGACAGCTAATCAATCTGTCAGATTCTGGAGTGCATTTAAGTTCTAAAGAACATTATAAATGATAAATTATCTTAAATAAAACAAATACATTTATAGATATGATATATAAAGTATACAATTTCACTCACCTGGGAAATAGAGGCCACGTGAATGGTTTGTGAGGCTGTGAGCACAATTAAGTGCACACAGCATGCCATATCATCTGATAATTGTAGGAAAAATTCCAAAAGGAAACTGACTGTGTAAAGTCACATAAAACAAAACAAAAATACGATGTATATGCCAAGTTCAGCTGCTAATCAGCCGGAATCGGCTGAGGTGAAGTGACGGCAACCTTAATTATGCAGACTTAATATAACTGAATATAAACGAAACGGATGAGTTATAAAAAAATTCACCCCCCTCACAGTTGTCATGAAAGGTAATATTAGCTATATACACCAAAATCGTTCTTTATACCAGGCTGTAAACACCTTTTTTTCTGCTGTAAAGTTGGTCATTTTAACAGGGGGCTCAATAGAAATTTGCTCTATTATGGAGCCAGGACTAGCGGAATTTCGATGAATTGCAGTTTCAGTTACTTCCGTAATAGCTTCACGAGGGAGAATGTTAGGTTGCCGCTTGCTAGAAACGCATGTGAGTGGAAGTCGGCTGGAGAGGATCAGCTGGGCTTCCCTGAGGTGGTATTGCTCTCCTTTGGTGTAAGAATGCTAAGAGGGTTTGGAGTGGGTGTGTGGGGGAGGGGATGTCAAACATGTATATAGAATGTCCTTTGCGTAATTGATCTGTTTTGCTTTGCTTAATAAAGAAAGAGAGTTTCTTCGTCCTGCAAAGTTAGATCAGATATGGTGGGGTGGATTGTGGGATTGAAATTTGATGTTAGTTCAGAACACCTCAAAAACCAAAAAAGGTTAGTGTGAACATGGCATCGAGGGTGTGGGCTGTGTGAGTGGAAATGTATCCTTTGCGTAGAGTGTGAATGCATTTAGAATGGATGTGGAGTGTAATAGGTTGGATGAGGGTCAGCTTCTGGAGCCGGCTGCCATGATCTCTGAAATGAGAAACGAGAGAATCAGAAATGAATTTTTTTACAACATGGTACCTGTACGGCAGACATAATGAATTGTTTTAGCTGATATCCATGCGAGGCGTCTTAATAAGGGCATGGGCAACTGTAAATGGAAGCACCTTTTGTTAATGCATGGTACGATAGCTTCGTTGTCGCAATGTGCAAGGATGGTAGAGGTGGGCATTCGTCCCCCCACAGGATGGCAGATTGATAGAGAGGATATGGGGCATGGCTTGTCTGGTGGTCCTGGAAGTACCTCTTGAAGACTGAGTAGGTTAAGTGATAGTGGAGTGGAGTTTAAATTTGTTTAAAATGCAAATGTATCTAACACCGAGTCAATGGATGAAACATTACTCCATTTGTCAGAAATGTCCTCCTCCTATTCATAGCAGTCAAGCGGGAAGTTTGTTTCTTTGCCGTTTTCACATCCAACCGACTTGCCATTATAAACTTGCATATGACACTTTTGTGTATAAACATATGAGTCACTATGGCATATTACTATTGGACTTCTATGCTCGATGTGTTGAATGTTTTTCACTAGCTGGGTAATAATCTTTCAGAAGTTAAATGGCTATCAGATGTGAGTTTATATATATATATATATATATATATATATATATAAATATAAATATATCAACTGCCAACATCAAACCCCGAACTTTAAAAACGATGTCACCACTTAGTAGAAACTGTGTGAATGGAATGTTTGTTATGGGCTTTACTTTAATCCATGATTAAATAACATTATGTTTGGAATCTTAACATGATTAAAATCACAAGCATATCTGGCCCAATTCATTCACAAAGTCTTTTGCAACTGGGTCCATTCATAACTGTCAAGAGAGAGGGCGGGACCATCTCAGGTATTGGGAGCTCCTTGGTGACACTTCACCTTTCAGCTATTTGCTCAATGAAGTGTCAATCAAAAGTGCAAAAGGTCGGCAGCCATTTTGTTGACCAAAAATCACTAGTGTTTATGTCTGAAAGATGCTACTCTACTGAATGCACTCCAGAGACTAGTTTGGATAATAGCAGTGCATTCCATGGATGTTATCAACGTATGAATATGTTGTGGACTAATGTTTTACGGATTGAATTGCCTGGACCTTTGCAGTCAAATTACTTCAAGCTGTTAGAATGTTATGGATCTGTGGACAGGCAGGAGCTTGATAGGTGAGTTTCTTTGGTTGAAATCATTCTAGTCACCAGAGTCTCATCTTTCAAAAGATTTATAAAATGTTTAGTCTTTGTTGGAGAGTAGTTATTTTTGCGAGGCTTCCCCTTAAAGCATGCTATGTATGTTACCGCAGGTGGACCGCTAGGACAGCGGTAGGAGTTCGGCTTCATTGCAATGGCTTGGATCGCCGGCGTCTTGAGAGTTTAGGCGGAGTTCGTGGACGGTGATCTTGCTGGAGATCTGGGTTGAAGACACGGTGGATGCGTTGGGTGAGGGTGTTTGAAGTGTATGGAGAAGGAGATTATATTGACAGTGTTATGGTTAAATGGTAGAAAAGCTGGTGGGCCGGCTGGTGTCTTGCGGGACCTCAGGCTCGATTGTCGTCCTGGTGGGGCTGGATGGCGATGAGCTGCAGCTGAAGTCTCGGGGAGAGCGGTGCTCTGGCTGAAGTTGTAGTTGTTTGGTTCTTTCCATATCGATAGGCTAAATGGTGCAATGCTGTAGAAGCTTTTTGGAGCTGGAGCGTTTTTGTAGCGGGAAGCATTCTTCAAAAAGAAGATGGCTGTTATATGGGACTTAGGGTATTTATAGTGGGTTAGGAATCGTCTGATTGGTGAATCATAAATTGAATAATGCCGGACCAGCCACATTACTTCACTTACTTCGCAAACTTCACTTAAAGTAAGTGTAGAAGGTGCCTTTACCAAGTGTGGAAGGTGCCAAACACATCACTCAAGCAAAGGGTTATATTAAAAAAATTCTTAGAAGTGATAGTGAAAGGAAACATTAGAAAAATGTGATTTATATTTTCATTATCTGCAAAAAATTTTAACTAGGCATGTTTAGCTATATACAATATCTTTAATATTAAGAAGTTTAAAAATGTCTTGATAAAACTTCATACGTTTTACTTTATTTCAAGGAGGGAATCTTAGTTTTGCCAAAAAAAATTTTTTTAAAGTTCAAAGCTATTGAGGCAGCACCCCCAGTAATTCACAACTGCTCTTACGTATGCTTTGTTACTGGAAATACAGAACATTAACTATTATAGTGGCTTTCTGCTATTGATGCTGACACACCATTACCAATAACATAACATTACTTCTTGGTTTTTCTACTGGTAAATGCAGCTTTGCCTGGTGACACGTACATAGAGTATTTCATACTCAACTTGAAATCCAGTTTCTGACTGGTAATTATGACTCTGTGCTCTGATTGTGTAAATATAATCAGTTGCATTTACAAAACCAAATCATCCACTCTAGAAATTGGAAACCTTTTATAAGCTATCTTTACTGATGTAAAATCAGACCCTGCAATTATAAACATGTTTAATAAAGTGCTGTCAAGGCATTCGCTTAACCTCCACTGCTCTCATCAAGTCTCTAATCAACATTTATTTATTACTATGTTCCCTTGAGCAGGCTTGCTTCATACAGTTATCTGTGTATATATTTTGTATGTGAGTCCATTACTAAATTATTTCAGCAAACTTTGTTTTGTTTTAATTTGGCGTTGCAGAGTTTTTGTATGATATAATTAAAAGTTCAGCTTCTGAATGTGATTGAAAACAATATTTTCTTTTGTGCAGTTAGCATAGTTGGTATAGACAGTTCTAGACAGTTCTAACAATTTTGATTGTGTGTCATAAAATTGTATGTTAATGGGCTCAAAATCAGGGCTTAAAGTTACAATTGCAAGACAATGTTTGCATATGTACATGACTGACCTATGGTGGCATGCAACGAGGCATTGCTAAAAAGAAAGGTAAAGGCAATGCATACACTGATACAATTAAGGATGACTAAAAAAAGCAAAAGCAGAATTCTGGACATTTTTGGAGATTTAGAAATGTAGGCTGGATGAATTTTTTTTTGTCCTAAAAAAAGGACATGTTTGGGAAAAAAAGGACATATGGTCACTAGCTAAATGAATAAAAGTAAATGAAATGTGTTTTTAACCCCCCACCCCACCTCACCTCTCTCCACCCCCAACAATCCCAATAGTTGACAATTCCAACGTGTATGCAAAGTTACTGCTCAGCACTGAAAATAATATTTATGTTCATACTCAAGTTATCCTAAAGGGGAAAAAAGCCTGTTTTTCCATTGACATCTATTAAAAAATATTATGTTTTTGAGTTTTTTATATCTAAAATATATCCTTTCTCCGCTTCTGCAACTTATAAAGTGCTAATAGTTGTAATATAGCCAGTTTTAGCAGTTCTAAACTTAAGAACTGCCAGCTATTTTCTGTATGTGTCGTTATTACATATGATATGGCTGTTGTTGTGTGTAGGTGGGTAGTAAGTATACAATCAAGGGCAGACACAGCAACCCTGTAGAGCACCACTGTTAATTATTTTTGTCAATTAAGTTACATTTCCCATCTTAACCACATGCTACACCACAGGGTGCTAATCATTTACACGTTGCATTTCTTCTCTAGGGTGATATTATGTAGGACCTCACCTTAACATCATAATAAAACAGACACATTATCAGGATGAGAAACATCTAAAATGTTTTTGAATTTTCTGTGTTGATTTGAATGGAATATTTGCAAAATTCATCAGAAACAATTTGATTCAGGTATATTGTGTTAAATTAATCTGAGAGAATCAGTAGCTGAAAAGTGCTATGTAGCTATGCAAAGTGTTCTTATCTGCATTAGCTTTAATCCCAAAAGCTGTTAAAGCACATAATTGTAATTTAAACATCATTACAGACACTTTCTTAATTTCAGTCAGACAATTAATCAATACATTAAAGTTACATTGGTTAAGGTTACACTTAGGGTTTATATGTCTATACTATATCATGACAGACCCTGGCTTTTGGACTTGTTGCTGGTAACAGTCTGGATGATCATTTTCTTCTTTTGTCTGGAGCACACATTTCTCTCTTAAAAAAAATACTTGAAATACTGATTCAGCTGCTTTTGAACTGAATCATAATTACAAACACATGTTGACATCACCTGTTTAAAATTACATCATTATTTAACCAATTTACCTGATTACTTGACCTAAACTGCTTCTGTCCAAACTTTTTTTGGAATGTGTTGCAGGTCTGAATGACAGGAAAGGATGTATATTTACAAATCACATAAAGTTGACCAAACAAAACATGAAATATTTTGTGTTCATATTGTCTGCAATGAAATACAAGTCAAAGTAAATTGGAAATTACTACTCTCTTTTTTTTTTTTTTTTTTGCATTTTTCATACTGTCCCAACTTTTTCTGATTTGGAGTTGCAATATATATATATATATGTAAATAAATCATCATCATCATTATTATTCATTCATTTTCTTTTCGGCTTAGTCCCTTTATTAATCAGGGGTCACCACAGCGGAATGAACCGCTAACTTATCCAGCATATGTTTTACACAGCGGATGCCCTTCCAGATGCAACCCATCACTAGGAAACACCCATACATTCTCATTCACACATATACACTACGGACAATTTAGCTTACCCAATTCACCTATACCGCATATCTTTGGACTTGTGGGGGAAACCGAAGCACCCGGAGGAAACCCATGAGAACGTGGGGAGAACATGCAAACTCCACACAGAAATGCCAACTGACCCAGCCAAGGCTCGAACCAGCAACCTTCTTGCTGTGAGGCGAGAGCTCTACCCACTGCGTCACCGCGTCGCCCATCATTATTATTATTATTATTATTAATAAATTATTTATTGAAACTTAATTAGAAGGAGAAGAAGTAGGGAAAGATGATGAAGAAGAAACTTAACTGATAATTAGAAAAGATATCAATAATAATAAAAATAAAAAATCTCACTTACTCCAAACTTGGTGATATGGTTGTAGAGTTGGAGTTACCCATTAAAATGTTAGAGCCATTTAAGTTCTTTCACAGCAATTCTCAATTCTCCGTCTTATAATGAAAACTGTCTGAGTGCTTGCAGTTTCAAGAAACATCTTTGATACCAAGTCATTCAACATATGGATCAATATACGTCCCACTTTACCCTCTTTGTTCTGAACATACAAAGCTCTACAACACATCTAACATATACGATCGATACAGCACTCTTTACAGCTCTCGTCATTCTTTGGCTTGGATTGTACAACATGCCTTTTGTTATTGATTGTATTGTACTTTTTCATAATCTTCTTTGCCACATGACTGCAAGTGTGGGCTATATGCATATGTGTAAAGAAAGTAATATTTCTCTCTTGCATGTTCATTCAAATAACAATGTGGTAGCATTTTACATATTCTTATGCATTGTTGTCCTTGGATCATGGAATGAAATGGTTATTAATGCCTGTGTTTTTGTAATGAATGAATGCCTTTTTTGCAAAACCTGAAAATCTTCGGCTCTTTATATAGACTTCCATTTTGGCAATTCAATGAATTGCTTTCAAATCATTTAATTCAGATGTTCCAATCCCTTACATGGTCACAAGTGTGTAAAATCAAGAACCTAGACATGCAGTTTGCTTCTACAAACATTTGTAAAAGAATGGGTCACTCTCAGCAGTGAGCTCAATGAATTCAAGGGTTGTACCGTGATTGGTTGCCTCTTGTGTCCATTTAAGAACTTTCCTCTCTACTGAATATGATAGAAACAAAACCATCATGAAAGCAGTTTTCCTCATGTCAGTTTTCCACAGTGTAGTGTTTACAACTGTCACAATCTTATCAGGGTGAGCTAAACATCGGATTTTTAATAGCATGTGAAGTTCACGCCATACACCCATTACAACTGAACACAATGTTGTTGAATGAATGATTTATTTATTGTACTCTAGTCTGTTTTTGTAGTTATGTTTCTTGCCCCTAAGCATACAAATAAAACTGTGTTTGCTTACTTTAGATGTCAGTTTGTCTGCCATCAACTTGAAGGTTCTTATATGTAAGATTGTAGCACACATTTCTTGACAAGTGTCATGATTTAAAGTAGCATTTTTTTTGACACCCAAACACTGCAAAACGCTTTATTCTTAGGTTTATTTAAAGGTCAGGTTTACTTACAGCTTGTCAACATAAACTCTCTTTTGGCATAAAAAAAAAAAAAACAACGCTGTCAAGATTTACTAAAGACATGCAACATGATAAAACGTAATCTCCACAGTTTTTTTTTTTTTTGCAGCAGACCTCATTGCATAAGCATTTGTTTGAGTTTCCATTTCAGACACTTTAAGTTATGGCTAAACAAACAGAAGGATTTCGTTTAAAAGACCAATCACTCTGACTGTATAAAAATTTTTTAAATGACTACACAGGAGTTAATCAGTTGTTTATTTAAGATCAGCTCATTTCTCTACAATTCCCTCTACCTGTGTTCCAGAGATGATGTGCAATGGAAGAAATGCTTATTTCCACAACGGCTAAGAATTTAAAAGCACCAACGTCAAATGAAGAAAAATTCAATTCAATTCAATTCATCTTTATTTCTATAGCGCTTTTACAAT
>CAIGQV010000806.1:1006497-1018426 GCA_903798115.1 Danio jaintianensis | reverse complement strand
AATATTTTATAATCAATACGGAACTTAACAGGCAGCCAGTGTAAGGATAAAATTGGGGTGATATGATCATATTTTCTAGACCTGGTAAGAACTCTGGCAGCTGCATTTTGTACTAGCTGAAGTTTATTAATAGAGGATGCTGGGCAACCAGCGAACAGAGCATTACAGTAATCCAGCCTAGAAGTCATGAAAGCATGAACTAGTTTTTCTGCATCTGAGATGGATAGCATACTTCGTAACATAGTGATATTTCTCAGATGAAAGAAGGCGGTTTTTGTGACATGGGAGATATGATTTTCAAAAGTTAAATTGCTGTCTAGTATAACACCTAGATCTTTTACAGTAGAGCTAATGGTAACTTTGTGTCCCTCTAATTGCAGGTCGAGTTGTGAGATCTGCTGTGTACAGGATTTAGGCCCAATAAGTAATAATTCTGTTTTGTCTGAATTCTACTAGCCAAATGTATATTTTAAAGGTTTACCCTGGGGCGGCACTGTGGCTCAGTGTTTAGCACGATTGTCACACAGGCAAGGGGTATTTTGCATGTTCCTCTGGGTGCAAAGTCCAAAGACATGCGGTATAAGTGATTGGGGTGCAACAATTCAGACTTCTCATGGTTTATTTTGGTTTTCGGTTTTAGGTCACCGTTTCGGTATGGTTCTGTATTTGATATGTTCAGTAAAAAAAGCACTCTCAAATAAAAATAAAAGAACAGAAAACTCTACAGGCAAAATTAAAACAATAGTATACATTACAGTCAAGAGCAGAGTGATTTCATTATCTTTTGTTGTTTGATTAATATTAAAAGCAGAAATAAGATTTTTTTACTCTAAGATGCAGCACAGATGCAGCACAATGAGAAAGTTACAGACAACACAATTTCCCAAATGTTTACATTTTAATCATAACCGATTTAATGCTCACAAGGAAATGAAAGCATTGGGGGAAATGCAAAATACAATTTTAATGCTAAACCCGAAAAACTACAATATCCATATGTGTATTGAACCATAGAGGTTGTACAGAACGGTTCGAAATTATACAGAGTATAATAGAGTATTGTGGCATCCCTAATAGATGGATTGAATAAACTAATTGGCTGTAGTGTGTGTGTGTGTAAATGAGAGAGAGTATGGGTGTTTCCGATAACTGGGGGTTCACGAGTTAGTCTATTCTCAGTACTTGGTTGTAGATGGTAGAGCTTGGTCTTAGATGCGAATTGGTGGTTCATTCCACTGTGGCAACCCCTGATAGTCAGGGAATAAGCCAACGTAAAGTGAGTGAGTGAGGTTTACTCTGTATTTTCTCCCCTTCAAATATTCTATCACATGAGCATAAGTGTGATATTGGGTTTAAATAACAGTTAAATGGTGAGAGAATGTGATATATATATTCATCTATTTATTTGTTATTATTATTATTATTAATATTATTATTATTATTATTATTAAATCCAATTCATTTTAATACTTCACCAGACTATTTTCATCTTAATAAATGGCTTGAAGGTCTGCTGAGGAAAGTGGTGTATCCTTTCTGGACACAGTATTTGTGCACAAAGGAACATTGCAAAACCAATTTCAGACTGACTTCTGAGATTTAACAATTTAATCATGTATAACAAAATAGAGAGAGCTTTTGGTGATAACTAAGGAGATATCTACTAACTACAATAGAATTTTCTTAATAGAAATGGCGTCAAGAGTGGAAAACATTGGTTAAAAACATCCATTTACACACAAATTGACACCTAATCAGCGTTTCTAGATGCCATCTTTATTTTTTTTAGGCTCAACTGTTGTTTGCTTAATATTAAAAAACACAGACAGCAGAAATAAGAGGTTATCCACAGATGCAGCACACTGAGAAAGTTACAGATAACAAATCATTTCTTAAATGTTTACAATCTAAGGCATAACCGATTGAATACTCAGCAAATCAGACACGTAATTATTGGACATTATTGAGTTTTACCGTTCAGAAGCAAGAGTAAATTGTATGTCATAACATTCATTCAGACGTTCTCATGAGGCACTTCTCAAATTTGGAATGTGAGTTCTCTTCAGGTTAGAGAGTAATTAAAGGAATGGAAAATGAAAAAAAAAAAAAAAATACATATGAAAAGGGTTCAATATTATATTAAGTATTGTGCCATCCTTAGCAAAATAACTTATTATATCTAGAACCAAAAAGTTGGGACAGTATGGAAAATGCAAATAAATAAAGAAATGTAGTGATTTCTAAATTTACTTTGACTTTCATTTTACTGTATTTCATTGCAGACAATACAACGAACATTATTTAATGTGTTCCTCATGATTTTTATGTTTGTTTGTTTTTTCTTATAAAAATAAACAAGCAATCTATTTTTGGTTCTTGCAACACATTTAAAAAAAGTTGGGACATGGAGCAATTTAGTGCTAGTAATCAGGTAAATTGGTTAAGTAATAATATAATTTAAAAGAGGTGATGTCAACAGGTGATTGTAATTATGATTTGGTACAAAAGCAGCATCCAAGAAAGGTCTAATCCTTTAGGAGCAAAGATGGGCTGAGGATCGCCAGTTTGCCAACAATTACATTAGAAAATTATTAAAATGTTTAAAAACAAGACATTTGGATATTTCACTCATCAGTGCATAACATAATTAAAAGATTCAAGAAATCTGGAGGAATTTCAGTGCATAAATGACAAGGGCGCAAGCCTAATACCATGATCTCTGATCCCTCATGTGGCACTGCATCAAGAATCATCATTAATCTAGAAGCGATATCAACACATGGGTTCAGGACTACTTTGGGAAACCTTTGTCAAGTACCACAATACATAGTTACATCCACAAATGCCAGTTAAAACTGTACTGTGCCAAAACAAAGCCCTATGTTAACAGTGTCCAGAAGCCCCGTCGACTTTTCTGGGCTCGAAGGCATCGGGGATGGACCATCACACAGTGAAAACGTGTACTGTGATCAGATTAATCAGCATATTAGGTATTTTTGGGGAGAAATGGACGCCGTGTGCTCCGGACCAAATAAGAAAAGAATCATCCCGACTGTTACCAGCAACATGTTCAAAAGCCATAATATGTAATGGTATGGGGTTGTGTCAGTGCCCTTGGGAAAGGTAACTTGCACTTCTGTGATGGCACCATTAATGCTTAATAGTACATAGAGATTTTAGAGCACAATATGCTGTCTTCTTTTCCAGGGATGCCCCATGCATATTTCAACAAGACAATGCAAAACCACATACTGCACACATTTCAAAGTCCTGGCTACGGAGGAAGAGGATACAGGTACTTGACTGGCCTGCCTGCAGTCCCGAACTGTCTCCAATAGAGAATGTGTGGTGCATTTTTAAGCGCAAAATGCGACAACGAAGACCCCGTACTGTTGCCCACCTTAAGACTTTCTTGCAGGAAGAATAAGACAATTACACCTGAAACACTTCATTACGGTGTCTTCAATCCCTAAACATCTTTGTGTTATGTTGTGAAAAGGAATGGCAATATTACAAAGTGGTAAATACTTTACTGTTCCAACTTTTTTAAATTGTGTTCCAAGAACCAAAATTGGAATGTGTTTATTTTGAAAAAACAACAACAACAACAATAAAAATCATGAGGAACACATTAAAAATGTTTGTTGTATTGTCTGCAATGAAATACAAGTCAAAGTAAATTCAGAAATCACTACTTTCTTTTTTTATTTGCTTTTTCCATACTGTCACAACTTTTTCTGATTAGGGGTTGTATGGTTTTCTTCTGCAATAATCTTATATGCGTGCGTGCGTGCGTGCGTGGGTGCGTGGGCAGGTGCATGTGTGCAGGCGTGTGTTAAAATAGAATCAAGACAAATCTATGTTGTTTCTGTTCTGAAATAAACATTCATGCATTCTCAGCATGTTAAGGGATTGATGAACAGCTGCTGAAGTGCTGTCAAAATACATTTTCAAATAGGTGCTATCCTTATAAATAAGTGTAAACAACTATATTTATTTTCGCCCCCCCCAAAAATGATAAGGTAAAATAAGGCAATTTTCTCCAGGATTCTTTGATGAACTGAACAGTATTTATTTGAGATAACTATCATTTGTAACATTATAAATGTATTAATAATCATTGTTTATATTGATTAATATTAAGGAAAAATTAGTTAACATGGAAATAAAACTGTATTAAACGTACATCCTTCTGGTTGTTGTAAGAGAATAAAACCTGATTCTAATGATGTTCTAGTTGATTTTTCTTGTGGTTTGAAAGGGACATAATGGCTGCAATTATCTAGTTAATCACTGTCCATTAGCTTAGCCATGCAAGCTAATATAATTTTAACATGATTTGAGCTTAAGAAGCATTATAGATTTATTGGAAATTTGACCTTGCTGTTTAAAAAGCCTGACAACTGTGTCCATTTTTCATTTTTCCCTATTCAAGTACCAAAATGGCAGTCATGTAAACTGACAACTAACAAACTTGCAGGCTTTCTTCTAAGGTTTTCCAATCTCAGCTGTTGCAAATCATAATTATATAAAATTGTTGGTTCACAAATGATGTACAGTCTGTTACAACATAATGGTGATGTCTGATAATGGTTTTACTTTCACAGTTGGTTAACTTTAGCCCATAAAAAACATTTCATGCATCACAAGTCGCAGACAGGTTTGAAATGACTCATGTTAGGAATGATATGAAGTGGCAACAAACAAACTATGAAATTTACCTCCTATATTACTTTTTTCCATATAGACAGCACTAATCAGTTTTCTTACACTTGAATGTACCTTGTGGGATGTAATATACAAAGAAATAAGATGAGTCTTGTATGGTTTCAGTTAAAATGTATTTTATTGATCTCTGGCCTCTAAACAAATTCCAGAGATGCCATTAAAATGTTCTTCATCTTAATCTCAATACTTAAAATAACTAAAATAAAAATTATGACATTATTAATGTCAACATTACTCACATGTTGTTCCAAACCTTCCCACCGATAATAAAAAATAAATGGGAACTAGGGCTAAGATGCAAAATCCACAAAACACACACACCCACACACTTGTACAGCTAATTTTCTGGGGACTTCCCATAGACCTAGTGACTTTTAAATTGTACTCTATCTCATACCCCTAACAAAAAACATTCTTCACGTTTTACACTTTAAAAATACTTTATTATTATTATTATTATTATTATTGCCATTTTGCTTATGGGGACCAAAAAAAAACTCAAGTTCAAAATTTTCTGGTACATTTATACTTAAGAACATTTGGTTCCCACAAAGAGGAATACAAGGTACCCAGGTACACACACACACAAACACACACGCACACACACACACACGCACACGTCCACATACAAGATCAGCTTAATTTTCAGTCTGTTTCTCACATTTAACTAATGACCTGAAATATGGCATATGAGTCGTACTGCATGATACATCAAATGCTGAAAATTAAAATGAACTGGAACTAGTTCATTCTGATTGTGTGGAAAAGAGCAACCAATATATTACTATATTACTATTTTATTATTCAGTTTGTGCAAGACAAATTATCAAAGCCCAACATAATTTTTTATTCAAGTTTTTATTCAAATTCACCCCTTTTGTATCAGTTGTATTTGTATGTGCATAACTTATAAATTTAAAAATATTGTAATTATTGATTCTATTTTATAACAGAGCAGGAATCAAAATTTTGTCAGGATATTCATGCATTGCACTTCGAAGAGCAATTACGCAATAATTTAAGAAAAAGAGGTGCTCACTGGTTTTCATCTGAGAAGACTAATGTGCTCAATCACAGAATCAGACACTGCTGCATTTTATGTAACAGTTTTGCTGCTTTGAGTTATGATACCTCTTGGTTCATGGGTTGTTTGCTTTCTCACCTCAACTGAACCACTTCAGAGTTAGACTTCAATCTGAACAATCTAATATTTTTGTTTGTGTATTGCTGTTTTCATACAGTATTTGGCTTAACTACGTTCTAAGTGAAGTCAGGTTGGCCTTATATTGACATTATATATATATATATATATAAATATATATATAATGTAAACTATATAAATTCCTCACTAATAAATATTTTGCGGTCAATTGTTAGTGGTGTTATGTGGAAGGAGTTGGGGACAACAGCAAGTCAGCCACAAAGTGTTAGGCCATGTAAAATCCCAGATTCCTACTCAGTACATGCTGAGGCACACAATGGGCAAAAGTTGCCAACTTTCTGCAAAGTCAATAGTTCAATTCAAGTCAATGCGATATATCCAGCTGCAGACCCGCAGATCCACACCATTTCAGGACACAAAATCCTGGTCACGCGATCTAGGACCAGACGAACCATTAATGGTTAATGACAAAGCAGTCTTCTTCTTCTTGTTTAATGCCCACTAACTGCTTAGCATTTCGCCACCTACTGTACCAGATGTCAATTTAAAAATAATCTATCCCAAGAATGCTGACGTAATGTATATATGTACAATATTTATTAACAATACACTAAATACTACATAATTAAAAAATGTTTATTCATTTTGATCAATATAATGAACCATAACTTTTCTTATTCAGTTCATGTTTGTTCAACCTATTGTTCTTTTTTAATGTCTACACCTACCCCTTACAGTAACCTGTTGTGTTTGTATTGACTGGCCTGCACACAGTCCTGAACTCTACCTGATGGAATCTTTGGGATGGATTAGAGCACATTTACCTACAATGGTCAAAAATCCCATAAACACACTCCTAAACCTTCTGGAAAGCTTTCCAGAAGAGTTGCAGCTGTTGTAGTTGCAAAGGATGGGCCAACTCCATATTAAACCCTACAAATTCATTTGTTTCATTTGTACAATTCATTTGATATCCAGTTCATATCATACTGTATATTTCTACTTAAAACATTCTTTTTTAGTTCCTACCTCTTTTTGAAAATAAAAAAGGGGGGAGGGGGCTTCTTATAATAACTGGATGTCCAGTCTTGTAACTTCAGAAAAGTTGTTAAAACAATTATATCCATGGTAATCAGCTTCATGCTGTTGGTATTGGTTGTCCACACAACGTCATCGCAGTGATTAAACACAATTACATTAAAAAGAGTGTCTCCTCAATATAGCAAAATAACCAGCTGTTTTTTGGGTGGGTCAAAACAGCAAATGTGTAACATGGTGACATAAATAACTTACTGAATGATGGTAATGGTGCAATCTGTTTTCTGCACTATGACTTTGCATTTTGGAGTGTTGTTGATGGTTTATTTGCATAAACAGCTCAATTTTACCCTAAAGCAAAGTCTAAAAAAGCATGATTAAAAAAAAGGATAATGTACTGGCCAAAAAAATTTACCATATATAAAACTCACAGGTTTGCAGTAATAAATAAATTTAATTATTATTATTTCGATTTTTTTGCACTTTCAGTCAGTCACGCAAATCAATAAACACCATCAGTTAATTAAGACTATTTGTTAATCAACGTTCATTTTTAACTGAAAATGAACTGGTAATTTTCTGCCTGCACGTTATTCAGTTTTGATGAATTCCTTCAGGTTGCCACTGCACAATATCTCAATAAAAAGTCACATTCACCCACCTGTGTGACTTAATCAGCAGCTGTAAGTGTTTGTTTTTAGCACCATGACTGCATAAACTCTTATTATTCTGAAATTAAATGGTTTTCATTTGAGAACTGTATAGAAAGCTTATTAATCTCAATCCTGAAGGTAGCATAATTATGTATAGATGCGTGTTGTTGTGAAGAATTGCAGCATCATTTCGACTTATTCAAAGGGGAATTGAGAAGAAAACTAGTGTCATCTGTTGTTTTGGCCACAGGCATATGATGACATCATGTCTAGTCATTTGAAACAAAAGGCCAAAGGGCACATTCTATATTCAGAAAACATCTTGTTTATTTTTCATTTACAATAGCGGCTGGTTGGGTTGCCATGACCCATGGAAAAACTTTTTTTAAAAATTTAAAAACTTTTAAAAACTTAAAAAAAAGAAAAACAGTATATAACAATTACCATGCCTTGCAGGTAACACAGCCTTGAAGTCCTCCTGGGAGGTATATCTGCTTATGAACATAATTGTGTGATGTGCTTTTAGTCTGAATAAAGTGGATGCGATGACCAGTTTTAGATTTATTTTTCAATTCTCAATAAAGACAGGAAGCCTTTAAGAGCTACAAACATGAAAAGCAAAAGACATGCATTAGGTGAGTAATCAATGCTTTGTCTGTCTTTTATCACTTATGACCAAAGAAATGTCTTTGAAGAAAATGTCCTGAGCTTCCCTCCGGTAATTATGGCTTTTTGGTGGCATTCATCACATAAATACCATCAATCTGACCCAATTTAGCTTAATCGCCTCACAAAGAACTACGATTTAAGAGCAGAAAGATTTCACCCAGGGGACTGACAAGTCCTGAGCGTCCTCCGGGTGCAACTTCAGCTGTCTCAGAGCGTTCCCGATTTTTGCGCCTGGTAATGATGGCTGGCTCAAACAGGCCGTCAGCACCAGAAACAGCAGCCGCCCATCAGAGATACGAGAGCTGACAGGCCTGATTTAGCAGCCGCCGTTTCACCAAGAGAGAGACGGTGACATGCCGATTACTGCAGTCTACTCGACTTATTTCTGCTCTTTATTAAAGCAGATACACCCACACATAGTTCAGACTTTCATAATCACTCTCACTATGAAGATGATACCCACTTACACAGAGGATTACTACGTATTTGCTGAATGCCTTTCTCAACGGTCCCAGTGGAGCTCAAGTGCCCCCTAGTGACCAATGTGTTCATCTGATTGAAGACATCATGATTAACGGAAGGTAATGGAGGTTTGTGGCCTTTTTACTCCTATTAGTTTTGAGCTTGGCTGTATCCGAATTTGCATACTTCCCCACTATATTGTATATGAAAAACAGTATGGGACATAAGTAGTAAGTTATGCTATTGCTACTTATTAAGCAGACAGAAAGTACACAAATAACGTATTACTATAGCTGGGTAGTAAAGAATTATATGTAATCTGGATTATGTAATCAGAGTAAACAACTTTTTAAAATACTTGTAATCAGCATACAGTGAGGTAACGTTTTTAAGGGTTGTGGTTTGTTTGTTTTTTTGTAATTTTGCTATTGTGTAGGTTTTCTTCAGTGTAACTATGCACTCGTTTTTAGATGAATATTTGACCTATAAATGTTACTGCTGTGAGTTTCATCTTTTTCAAAATTCACATTTGCAATGTTGTCATTGTTTAATGTTTTATATTGATACTGTCATATGCACTTTAGATTAAATATTTGATCAAGCAGTGATATTGCTGTGTGAATTTCTAATTGATTTTCTGTGTTTAAAAGAAGAAAGAAACTCAAACAGGATTGGAACAAGTGAAGGGAGAGTAAATAATGCACTTGCATCTGCACTCTTCATATACAACCCCAAATCCCCCCCACAAATTTTGTACCAAATCATAATTACAATCACCTGTTTCAAATCACATCATTATTTACCTGATTACTAGCCCTAAACTGCTCCTGTCCCAACATGTTTGGTATGTGTTGCAGGTCTGAATGACAGAAAAGAATGTATATTTACAAATGAAATGAAGCTGACCAGACAAAACATGAAATATGTTTTGTTCATATTGTCTGTAACGAAATACAAGTCAAAGTAAATTTGGAAATCACTACTTTCTTTTTTATCCGTGTTTTCCATACTGTCCCAACTTTTTCTGATTTGGGGTTCTAATAAGATTATCCACCTTCAATATATGTGACATCAAAAAGGGTTAGCATAAATATAATGAAATCCTAAAGTAGTCAGATTATGTTTCCACAAATATGGTGAATATAGTATGTACAGATTACATTCGTACACATTCATCATACCATATGGAATTTATTATTATTATTGTTAATATTATTTATTTATTTATGTCCAGGAGAGCATATTAATTGTTTCTCAACCCATTTTCTAGTCTAACTAAACAAATTTTGTATGTCTCTCGAATCAAACACAATTCATCAGCAGAAACTCCAGAACCTGAAATGGACAGACTTCTGAACAGTTCTGCACCAGGCTCTAGAAAGACTGATCTCCATTTGTTGTACAGTTTTTAATCAATTATTATTGGTGCATAATAGTCATAGTGTAAATCAGCATATGACTCTGAAGGCTGAAAATTCAGCTTTATTACATGGGTAAGTTACACTATATTATAAAATAATAATAATCTTTCAGTTACAGTTTTTTCACAGCCTTGGTGGGCATAAAATATTTATTTCAAGAACAAACAAAAAAAACTTTACTAAACCTTTGAATGATAATAAATATTTTGTACTGTGCTGTGTATAAAGCAAATGCTTTCAGTTAACAATTTATAATATATAATTCATTCATTCATTCATTCATTTTCTTTTCGGCTTAGTCCCTTTATTAATCTGGGGTCGCCACAGCGGAATGAACCGCCAACTTATCCAGCATATGTTTTACGCAGCAGATGCCCTTCCAGCTGCAACCCATCACTGGGAAATATAATATATAATAATTGAGCAAAATATAAGAGGAGAGAAATAAAATTATTGGTATTTTATATAAAAGGGCGACGCGGTGGCGCAGTGAGTAGTGCTGTCGCCTCACAGCAAGAAGGTCGCTGGTTCGAGCCCCGGCTGTGTCAGTTGGCATTTCTGTGTGGAGTTTGCATGTTCTCCCCGTGTTTGCGTGGGTTTTCTCCGGGTGCTCCGGTTTCCCCTACAGTCCAAAGACCTGTGCCGTAGGTGAATTGGCTAAGCTAAATTGTCCGTAGTGCATGTGTGTATGTCCTGGTCCTCCAGGTAGAGGGTTGAGCGTTGGGCTAAAACTAGATGTTACGAAACACCAATATGGTGTGGCTAAATATCTACTTTGATATACAATACTTACTTACTCCCAGGGCAATTTTATATGCAAGTGAACTTATATGCATATTTTAGCAAATACATATGCCTAAAATTTGAGGAGCAAAAACACTGTTTTTTTCAGTGTCTCTTCAGTGTTTTATGATTTTGTTGTGGTGTAAACTTAGGCTATTTAGAAAAAAAATCTGTTGCATTAATAAATAAATCTCAGATACATATAATTCTGCTCTGAAGTTCAGTTTCAGCAGTAGTACTTAGACTTTATTATTCAAAAACAAATAAGCCAACAAATGTTGAAAAAAAAAAAAAAACTGAAACAAGCACCATAGTTACTAAAACTACCAGAAATAGTTTGTTTGCAGAGGTGATGTGATTACAGCTTTGTGTGAGGAACAGAACCTCATTTGAATAATTCCCTGAACACTTTCCTCTCCTCTAACAGTTTTCAAATACACGTGTCATGGCAGGTTTGGTGTTGATGCTGAATCTTACTGGTTAACATGTTTAAACCATAGAGTTTTGAGAGCTGTGGCATATGATTTGTTAAATTATACGTTACTAGTGTTGTCTGTTCTAGCAATAAACTTTTTGTACTTGGCAGTGTTTCACTGAGAGGCAAACATTGACTTATGAAAATTGCAGCAAGTTGCAAACCCCTTGAGCTGTATGTAGACTTTCTGGCCTCCACTTGGTGCAGATTTTCTGGAGGCCCCACAACTCAAAGATGGAGATGGAAAATTATGCAGAGATAATACAGAATATAGAAACACTGTATCAAAATCACTCTGCGGCTGTATTCTAATTGTTTTTTTGACATGATGGAAGAGTTTTCGAACCATAAAATTAGCTAATTTCCAAGTTAGTCAATTACAGTTGTGTAAAAACAAACCAATCTGAGCCAACTTTTTTGCCAAATTACCTTTTTATTTGGTGAAGTTTCACAAACTAATTTCGAGAGGAGCACGTGATATGATTGAGCACGACTGGTTACTCATCGGTAATCAGTATTAATCCAATCAGATCGATTC
>CAIGQV010000806.1:955280-989954 GCA_903798115.1 Danio jaintianensis | reverse complement strand
AACCTGCTATTCACGCTAAAGCATATCTAAGTGGGAACTCTTGAAGTAACACTTTACTTAAAGGGCTCATAAGACATGTCACAATGACACATACATGCTTATGACTTTAGTGTCATTAAATGATGTAATTTTAAATGCAAATATTACACTTTGAGATGTTGACAACGTGACATAAATGATGAAAATCATTTTTTTTTAATTATGTTTATGACAGATTTATGACAAGTTATAATGTCTTGGTAACGTCAAGTTGTAAAGACAAAGACAAGGAATGTTGTGATGTATTTGGTTGTGTCAAGTTGCCATAGCAAGTCATTTCAGACCTCAACGACCTCTTTGCATTTAAAATGACATAACCGAGAGAATGACAGTTGTTATAAGCATGCATAAAATCTCCATTTTCATTATGTGTCATTGTCATGATTATAAATGTTCCATGTCAGTATTATAAACACCCCCATATTTTTTTGTTCACATAATTTCTAAATAAAATAATAAAAATTTGATTGTGAAAAGAATTTTTTTTTTAAACGTATTAAATGTTTAAATATCTTTAAATGTTAGAAACTGTTTCTTTTATACTACAGAGGAAATATATAATGTTTTCAATATATTTTGTTTTCTTTGACTGACAGGTTATATGTAGTCAGATCTATTTGTAGTCATGTCACTTTTGCTAGCACGTCCACACTGGTTGTCTTAGTAACAAGACATATTCTCCAAGTTAACTGAGACTGATAAAGCACTGGATGTTACCAGTGTCGATTTTTTTTTTTTGATAAATAAATTCTTTTTTTTAAATTATTATTATTGATAATAAATAAGCCTTCCATTGATGTATGGTTTGATAGCACAATATTTGGCCAAGATGCAACTATGTGAAAATCTGAGGGTTCAATAAAAATAATTTTTTTTTAAATCTAAATATTGAGAAAATCACCTTTAAAGTTGTCCAAATTAAGTTCTTACCAATCAAAAATTTTGTTTTGATTAGAGAAATGAAAATATATAGACCTTTACTTAATACGTGTATGATTTTTGCCATAAAAGAAAAATTGCTAATTGTTACCCATACAATGTATTTTTGGATATTGCCAAAAAATACATATATATTTGTGTGAAAGGTTTTGTGGTAAAAGGTCACATTTGTCAGTAGTGTGCAAAACGGATAAGGGTGACATGCAATGTTTGAGGTACCACAGTTAAGTGAGGCATCTATCTTATTCAAAAATGGATTTATTAATGTTTTTAAAATAATGATTTTATTTTTACCAAGACTGCATTCATTTAATTGAAAATACAGCAACAACAATAATGGAGTATTAAATTGATAAATAACTCTGAAAATTCAAATGTTTGTGACGTGATGGCAAAGCATTTTCAGCTCCCATTACTCCACAGCACCTGCAGGTTGCATAAAAAATTCATATTTCTTTTGATAATTATTATGATCAATGTTGAAAACAGTTCCTCAGTATTTTTGCTCAGTTTTTTGGTGGAAATCATGAACCAATATTTGAAACTGATGTTGAACATTGTGATTCTTGATCCATTTTTATAAATTATTGCTGAATAAAATAGTAATTTATTAAGATAAATAATAATACAGTCATACTGACCCCAACCTTTTGAAAGGCCATGTATAACTCTGAGTCTTGACCAGTGTTGGGTAATTTTTTTTTGTAAAGTCATTAATTACAAATTACTATTAAAATTACTTTTCTAAAGGCTTCTTTACACAGCAAAGGCGGCACAGAAACCAACCCCAAATGGCTTAGAGCCACAAAATTATGAATTTACACAAACTGTTTAAGGTGGCATAGCATCTTTCCACTGAATTCTGAGCAGACACATGTCGCTTTAGGGCCAACTGAAATCGGCTTTGTAAAGATAATTACTATGTCTGAAAAGTAGTGGAATTACGGTACTCAATAAGTTATTCAATTATGTACAGTGCTCAGCATATATGAGTACACCCCTCACAAATCTATCTTTTAAATTAATATTTTCAATAGGATGCTATAAATATCTAAATAACAAAAAATAAATGTATATAAAAAACACAATTAATCTGCTTTTCTGAATTGATTTATACAGAACTGTTGAATTTATGTACAGTATTTAAGGCAAGTATGTTATAATTAAATTACATAACATGAAAAGTAATCCCTTACTTTACTTTTTCAGCAGAAAATAATTGAATTACAGTAACTAGTTACTCTGTAACTAAACCCAACAGTGGTCCTGACTGGCGGGAATGTCATCATCTGCATTTTTGATTAACAACACATAAAACACTAATACTCATCTCAAACAACACTTAATCTTTCCTCATCGAATCTTATCTAAAGCATTGCTGGGAACTAGAAATTTTGAAACAGTTTTTGATTAAAGGTTAGACAGCACAAATCAATAAAATAACCTTCTGTTTAAGTTGATTGCAGATTATAAATTAAAGTTGTGGAAAATGTTCAAGAATTGTGGCATTAATTCATTTTAATTAATTCAAACAAGCAGCAAAAGAATTTCTTTAGCAAACTGCATAAGTGTGAACATTCTGCTAAACATCTCCATTTGTGGTCCACAGAGGGTCTGTGAGTTCAGAATGACATGAGGCTGAGTAAACAATCAAAAATAACTACTTGTAATAAATTAACTTATTTTTAAAAAAATTAACAACATTGTATTTATAAACCTCCAAATCAAGCGTATCCTTGCAATCACTTTTGTTCAAAACAAAACTGTAACAGGCGTTGAAATGCACAATCCCGCGTTCTACCAGTATAAGGGGAAAGGAAGATCCATTTTATTTTCAGTGAAGGACACTCAAGGATCCATTCTAAACACATATTTCATTATGTGTGATAACAGCTCAATTCTTAACTCTGATTCTGGGGACTCGCGACTCTTTCTTTCATCATCAGATCATTAGTAGAAAAGTGCGTGATTTGAACACAGTCTGTCAGTTAAAGTGGTGCTGTGGGTCCCCAGAACCAGACTTTAGAACCACTGTGCTAAAAATATCATCAACATTAGTGCCATTTACCCTGATATCAGAAAATACACAGCGAACATTATGGGAGTGTTTGAAACATCAGTCTAAATGTGAGGGTTCACTTTCAGATCACGCATTCATGAACTGTAAATTTGGCCATGGCTACATTTTGGCACCAAAACAAAATGATAACTAAAAAAATAAGTGCCTTATCTTCCACACTCGAAAACAAAAGCAAATACTGAATGTGTTCCAAAAAAAACATCACTAATTGTTGCTTTTCGCTTGTTAAAAAAAGGAATACTGAACTTGCGCTTACAAATACGTGACACATCAGGCTTGAAGAGCTGAGCATGGCTGTGCAGGAAATGAGTAATGAAAAAACGAGACACACACACTCCACCTGGGGCAACACAATCGCCGTCCCTGTCTGATTTGGTCTGTCAGTCTCTGAGGACGGTTTGTGTGAGCGTGCCGTCGTCTCATTTGGCCTTACCAACGTCCTGTGTCTCTTCCTCCACCACTACAATGGGCAAATTGTGGAACTGACCATTGGCATCCAGCTGTATCTCCCCTGTCTCCTCCATTTCTCCCTGCACCACTTCCTCGCCTCCTTCCACAATGGTCCCACCACCTGCCGCTTCATCTCCCTCAAGCTGCAGTTCCATTACACTCAAGCTTTGGTCAGCGGCTGCCGGGTCGATCTCGATCAGCGTGGCGTTTTCCTGGTTTTCGTCTTCCTGCACAACCCTGACGACACCCTCTTGCATCACTACCGTACCAGCAACCACCTGACCGTCTTGGGTTACACCAGCATTAATCGCTTTCTGCGTCAATTGGACCAGCTCAACTGGACTTACGACTGTCCCGAGTTGTGAGTGGTCCTGCATGGCCGTGGCACCTAGCAGCGTAAGCCCAGACGCGGGATGGAGTGTGATGGCTTCGGTTTTTCCATCAGCCCCTCCGGAGATTCGTGTGAAGAGCTGAGAGCCTGCGGGTAGAGCGTGTAGGGTGACCGTGTTGGATGGTGGACTGAGGTTGGCCAATGTGAATGACTGGCCGAGGGAAGAAAGAGTGATGGGAGAGAATACAGTGAACTGCTGGGGCTGGAGGGTGAGAGGCTGAGCTATGGATGTGCTGAGTACTGTGGTGGAGGCGGGACGCTGGAGACGGGGGCGTTTGGGAGCACGTTTGGCTGGAGGGGTGGAGGGGAGAACCAGACTGCTGAGGGCCTGTGACTGAGATGACCAGCTGAGGGACTGCTGCATCTTCTGTTCCTCTAACTGCTGTTCCAATGCTAAACATAGAACACAACATAGAATTAAAAAGCAAAACATCCTAATGTTTAGTGACTTAATTAATGTTCTTAGTTTTATTAGTGCCTTTTATACGCAATGCCTTTTTTCACTATTGTGAAGTTTATCAGTGTCGACATGAATTAATTTTTTTACTTAGTAAACTGGCTCGGTGGCCAGTACAGCACTGAACTTGCTATGTGATGTGCTCAGGTATTTTCATCTTGTTTGGATAAAATTTCAAATGGGACAAGAATCAATGTAGTATCCTTTGCAGAAATATCACCACAGGCAAGTTTTCTAAAAATAGTTTTTTGCAATATTTTTTTTATTTTTAAAGTTTGTCTGAACCTGAATTTTCTACCGACAGCGATTTCAGCTGAAGTTGAATATTGAATAGAGGCTGGAGTTTTATTTTAGCGCTCCTTATTATCACTCACAGCAAATGGAATGGAATTCCAGTGGAGAACATTTTCAGATTTTGATGAAATGTAATGAAGACATTTTTTTCTTCTGTTTTAACTTCCAATCACAGATTAATGGTAATGTTTTTTTAAATAAATACTGGCTCTAATAAGAAATCACTTTGGTAAATGTAATTAACAGTTAGACTGAGTTTAGATAACAGTTTCAGCATGTTTAATATGCTGAAAAAAAGTGCCAATTAAACTATGTCTTCTAATGTTCTTTGGTGTCTTCACTCACTTGTCAGTGTTCTGAGGACTTGTGTCTGCTCTGGGTCCGTCATTTGCCGTCGAGCATTCAGAATTTGCTTGATGGAGTCCAGCAGGTTAAAAACTTGTGCCAGGTTGCTCAGAACAGCAATCTCTGCAAACAGACCACATGGTCATGTCTCATGAAGTCACAAAAAACACCAACTCAATATACTAAAGGTGCAGTCACACTGCACTTTTCACCCAATTGACTTATATATTCATATGCATGCGAATACACCAGACCAGAAACGCAAGCTCACAATCAGTTTTCACATGTCGCTGCGTTCTAAATTTCAAGGTTGGTAAACCAAGTAATTCACATCACATGGTTGTGTTAGACCAATAAATAAAATAAAACCAATGAAAATGGACCAAAGTTAAAGGACAAGACACCGAAAAAGAAAATTAACCATTTTAAATGAATTAATTTGATAAAATGACCAGATTAAACCTTTTTCATGTTTAAACTCAAACTGATTGGCAGGAGTATGTAAAACATATTGCTCAGCTTACAGAACTACTCATTCATTTCTATGGTATTTACAGATCAGCAATTGACACCCGCACAACTCTGATGGTGTTTTGATGACATCAAGGTTATAATGTGAGTGGTATCAAGGCACAAGTGATCCAAATGAACTATTGTGCTTTCTGCAATATGCAGGTTGTTACTGGCTGCATCCAAATGCTTAGACGTGTTGCCTGAATCCCCAGGCAATCACTTATAAGGAAGAATAAAGATGATCTTTAAATGATCTACAAGAAAATAAAGAGAGCTTTGGTGCAACAAAATTAAATTTATAACTACTACAATACACATCTCACTGGAAATTACATTAATGTGTATAAAGTAGGTTAAAAGGACATATTTATGCATAAACTGACCACCAACTGCTACTTTTAGATGCCATTTTTTTTTCTTTTTTTATCTCATCCTTCACAGAATAGAATGCACAGCATATTGTGCTTTTTCTGAGTGAGCTGAACTGAACTGCAGTGTTAATAAAGTTTCATAAACACTCAGATATGCACAGCAGAAAAGCATCCAAGGTCAGGATTGTGTTTAATAATACATTTCATTTTGTTTTTCACCAATCCCTATCTCATATTCACAGAACATTTAGAACATGTCTTGTGTCTTTTCTTTTTCTTTTTTTATTCTTCTTCTAAAAAAAAATAACATTCAGCGCTGGTTTGGGTTTCTTTATTCTGTTATTTATCAGACACACAAAAAATATATATTTTGAAGAAAGATGAAAACCTGTAACCATTGACATCGATAGTAAAACACGCATCCATGCAAAAACAAATTCTATGGAAGTCAACAGTTACCCACTTTCTTCAAAATATATTTTATCTACTTAAAATATCTACTTTTGTGTTCTACAGAGAGTTAAGGGGGAGTAAGTAAATTTACATTTTTGGGTGAACTACCCCTTTAAGATAATAAAATAATAAATAAAATAATAATAAAAAAATTACAAAACTATAAATATATTACAAATATGATGATTCAGTTTGCAGAACATTAATAATAAACTGAATGAAAACAGAAACAAAAACATACTACTACACAATGACATTGTGTATTGATTAGTTAATCGTGAACTTATACATCATCATCTTATCACTGTCATTATTACGACTATGACCTTCCCAGGACTTTCGTAAATTGTTCTTAAATGCTGCAGGACTTAAATGCAGCATTTGTTCAGTCCTGATCCTGATATTTCCTATTGTGTAAAGTTCAGCATGGCATGGATCATATTGTGACATACTGACCTGCGTCCTGTAGAGAGCTCTGATCTGTGCGTAGCTGAACTCCTCTTAGCAGACCCAACAGTTCTGAGCGGATATTAGACACCACCTCCCCCATCAGCCCCACCTCAGCGATACCCCTCCAGAAGCTCAGCGTCTCATCTATAGGGGTCACAGATCCAGTACTGTATTTATTACATATTCGGATGCCATCATCATTAATGTATGGCAGCCATGAGTAAGGTTAGATGGACACAACTGACCACATAACTTTCTGAATATTTCATTCGCTGCATTTACCTGAGATTTCAGATGTGTCTCTTTTCTCTGAGGTTTCTGGGCTCCACTCCACTGCACCAATCACATCTTCTTTTTTTTCCTCTACTGTGGCAGCTTGACCACCATTACCCATAGTAACATGGCCTGCAGGAAACACACACTAGATTATGTTTTCTATGCAAAAAGCAGCAATTATAGTACATTTTAACAATTTTGACAGAAGTAAGAACAACACTTTAATGTACAAAAACAAATCTTGTCAGGCATATTCAGAACAGGAATCCTTTGATGACACAAATATTATATTTAAACATAACAATGAAGCTCCACAATACTAAGTAATTTGAAATATTTATACTTATTTATATAAGTTTTATCCATCTGTCCGCAAGATGTTTTTATTTATTATCATTTATCATTAAAAAAAAAGTATCAAATTTACTTAGATCACTTATGTTCATTTTTAAGTACAGGATTTATTTATTTATTCATTTATACATATATATATATAGGACGACATGGTGACTCAGTTCAGTTCGAGTCATGGCTGGGTCAGTTGGCATTTCTGTGAAGAGTTTGCATGTTCTCCCCGTGTTGGCGTGGGTTTCCTCTGGGTGCTCCGGTTTTTCCCCACAGTCCAAAGACATGCGGTACAGGTGAATTGAATAAGCTAAATTGGCCGTAGTGTATGAGTGTGAATGAGAGTGTATGGATGTTTCCCAGTACTGGGTTGCAGCTGGAAGGGCATCCGCTGTGTAAAACATATGCTGGATAAGTTGGCGGTTCATTCCGCTGTGGCGACCCCTGATGAATAAAGGGACTAAGCCAAAGGAAAATGAATGAATTAATATATATATTCATTCATTCATTTTCTTTTCGGCTTAGTCCCTTTATTAATCTGGGGTTGCCACAGCGGAATTAACCGCCAACTTAAACACATCTGTTAAACGGAGATTGAATGCTATTCATTTACCAGACGTTATTTGAAACAGCCACTTTGAAAACCCACTTTACTTGGATTTATGTGCTTTTTATGTATACAAAAATCCCTTTTGTACATTTAATTAGATGCAAAACGTATTTGACCTATTTCTGAAAATACCCTGGGTAATCTTTCATTGATTATGTTTGATTGATACATTGATTTTTTTATTCTTAATGTAAGCGTTCGGTGAGGGTTGGGTTTAGAGGTAGAAAATACTTGTCGCAAACAATTCCTACACAATGTGGAAACTCGACATCAGTGTCTGTGTTCTAACCTGCAGCTGTAATGGGTGTGTTGAGTCCACTGCCGTCCGGTGGGAAGCGTGTGTTGTTGATCAGCAGGTCAAACTTGGTGCTGCGGCAGGTATTTGTGCAGAGAGTGCTGTGCTGATAAAAATCTAGCTGACCCGAGTCCATCATCTTCCTACATGACACACACATACAGCTTTCAGAGGTTATGACTCAATACTCAGCAGAAAAATAAATAGCTTTTCACTCAAAAACCCAAAAAGGTCAAAGTAGGGAATTTTCCTTGATCTACTGTAACAAACAAGTTTGACCTCAAAACTTCCTCCCAAAAATATGAAAGACTCAGGCTGACATTGTCGGGCTGTCAAGGGCTTAATCCAGTCATTTGAATGGAAATCTAGAGTAATTTAGACTTTTCCGCTCATGAAAATTTAAATTTACCATACTGACCAACAGAAAACGGTTTGGTTTGAAAGTGATTTGGTGTTGACAATAGACTTTTCATAGTTTTTTTTTTATTTCACTGAAATTTCGCTACAATTATCACACTTTTAGAAACATTTAGAGTGGTTATAGATAGCCTAAGCCTGCTTAGGTGCGCAATGTGTGCTGCATAGGGGACACAAAATGCGCAACCCTTCTGGAGCTTTGAAGTCATCATACAATTGGTTGAATTCTACACAATTTCCAGAAGTTATTCATGTCAAACTTTTAGAAACAAAGTTTTGTGATGTTAACCCCTTTGATTGAAGAAGAAAGCTCTTACATTTACAACTGTAACAATGAGTGCTTATCAGGATAAACTAAATGCTGATCACATGCAGAAATCTAAATAAAGCCAACTGTGAACATACATATATATATATATATATATATATATATAATTATTGTTAATATAGTTGAACATATATGTGCATATTTGTAACTTTAATGGTTGGAAAAAATATATGAAAATGGCATTTTTTGCAATATATGCTGCATATATGTACATATATTACATAAGACATATTTCTTTAAAAAACAAATGGTGTGACAAGTGATAAAAATAACTCTTGTGATAAAATTCCTTTCTAGGTTAAAAATAGTTTTTGCCCTAGTCATCTGTCACACAGTTTCTATTTCTGTGACGTAGCAACTGAATAATAGCATAAACCACTATGACAACGATAACCTCAGATGCTGCTTATATGCTTTATTCAGTGCTAAATGTTACCAATGTGAGTTTGAATACTATTTTATGTGACATTTATAGCCATACTGAAAAAATTGAAATATATTAAAAAAAATACAAAAAGCACATTAGAACTGTAGCTCAGTGCAAACCAACAATATCAGTCACTCAGCATGTACTTTTAATTATGCTAATGAGGTTTAATATTCATTAATTAGGCTATAAATCTGTGCATTACATTGGGATTGGAATGCACAATTCCGCGATTCTGAACGTTGTGGTATTTAAAAGTTTCTGTTTTATGGTCGTGTTTCTGTCGTGGTGTGCACAGCCAAAATTGCTTGCCGCTTGAACCGCTTTGTGTCACGTGTTGGTAAAACACTGGGTTAATCAAGAGTATGTGATGTTTACAGGCTCTTTGAAGGGAACATAAGAAAACATGCACCCTTGTCTGTTATTAAACGCATATTGACTATAAACCCCCACCTAAACATGACACTTCATAAAAATACATAGTACAGAAACTTAAACAACATCTATTGGTTCATTCACACACATAAGTATCAGTCTTTCATAAATATATCCTAATCCACATAAGCATATATCGTGTACCCTAGCATGGGTCTGGTATACTGTGTGATTATGAAAGCTTACTATACCCCTCCACCTCCCCAGCAGCACCTGTAGAGATCTGCTAGGGGGTTCTTTACTTCTTTAAAGCAGCTACTTTTCATTATTAATTAAACTGAACTAAATATTGTGTTCTCACTACTATAGCAGTTGCAACGTAAGAGTTTTGTCAAAATCAAGCTTATGTTTATTTCATACCCAAGCTAATAAACGCTGGTAGAAATGATGACTCTGAGAGTTGTCATCGCTAAAATATGATTGTCTCAGAAAGGAGAAAACAGTGATGTGATGAGGCAAAAAATTGCATGTTTAAAAATATATATATATATATATATATATATATATATATATATATATATATGAGCAATATCACACAAGTTGCAGTGCGATGTGGCTGTATATTGGCACTGGTGGGAGGCGTGCGTTATATATAAATATAAGTGCCCTCACAATCAATCTGCTAACAGAGTTTCTGAAACTCTTCACCCTGGCTAGAGTTTTCAGAAAGTCACCTGATTTTGTGTTTTCATGTGGTCAAACCACATAGAAAAAAATATGTTTTTGAAAAATACCCATGTTTGTGTGGACAGGGCCTAAAGCTCAGGCTAGGCTAAGTTTAATTCAACAAGAGCTTTTCAATTTGATTTGAAGCATTTTATTGGCACATTTCAGAGCAAATTGTTTTGTTTCACAGTGTAACTTTGCAAAGACTTTTTTTCTTTTAAATTGAATAATGGGATTGAATATTGAACCCAACAGTGCAAATCTCCAACTTGTGAAACAATGCATGAAAGTGCCATTTTCATAGAAATGGTCATAAAAATTACATTTCGAGCCCAAAAAAAAGTGCTTAACTCTGGGGAAAAAAATAAAATAATATAAAATGTACAATATGGCATAAAAAGGCTGAGCACACCTGAGCATCACCCCACCCATCCGGATCGCTCGCTTCCAGTCCTTCAATGTGGCTTTACCAGACATGTGCACAAACTGCTTCGGACTTATCAACTGATCCTCATACTGTAGAGAAACAGAGAGCGTTAGATTAAACACATTGGCAGCTGTTAACTCTGGCATTAAAGTCTGCATGACACCAACCTTCACACATCTGACATTGATTCCTGGGCAGACAAACTTCTTGAACAGAAGGATGGCTTTACTCTCGCCGCATGTAATGGGATAACCAAGCTCCAAATCCTCTCCTTCAGCAGAAACCTCATCTGAACATAACACACACGTGTGTCAACAAGAGTTTATCGTGCAAAAACTGAAGTGAAGTGAAATCCACTGCATGGAGAGAGCTGATATATTTCAGTGGGCAGACAGAGCGTTTACACAGCTAAGATGTATTTGTGGGAAACTACAGGGAGATTACTGTTCATAATAATGACGTGAATAATGACAATGGTTTTACAGAACCAGGTATGCAAACAATGCAGGGTTAAAAAGATGAGAACACTGCAAGGATAGAGAAACTGGCATTTTTGGTTTAAGTGGTCATGCTCTATTCTAGTAGTGGTTTTAAAAATCAGGTAAACCTTTCAAATGTTGTATGTGTTTTATTTAGTGTAAAACAACACAAAAAAAGGATTAATACATTAACAGTGAAGTGTTGCTTTAATTTTATTATTATTATTATTATTATTATTATTGTATTGTTCCATTACCTTGCACATTAGTCACCTGTCACATTTCACAGATCAAAAATATATGCAACAATTTTCAGAAATTTTACAGCCAAATTATTGCGTTATACAAAGTTTTTTTAAATGTAAACAATATTTCACAATAGTTTTAGTGTATTACTGACCAACTAAATACAGTCTTGGTATGCAGATACACATACATATATATATATATATATATATATATGAGCAATATCACACGAGTAGCAGTGCGATTTGGCTGTATATCGGCACTGGTGGGAGGCGTGCCTTAGTGTCCCACCAGTGACGATATACAGCCACATTGCACTGCTACGAGTGTGATATTGCATTTATACAACAGTTCGACTGCATAATCGTGTATAAGAAAATCAAACATGGAGAGTCTAAAAACCCTTTTGTATTAGGAACTACTTTCTTCCGCCATTCATTCACATCTGCAGCTGACGTCAAAACAGCAGAAGCCACTACTAATTCACCAACGTCACTTTAGAGGTAGTGTTTCAATGATTCTCTAGCATAATGTCTAAAGTGATGACAAAACAGGTGATTTTGCTGACATTTTAAGATTATAAGTCTGAACGGCATGAAATTAGAGATATCTCCCTACTGTATTACAGTCTGCAGTATTTCTCTGTTGCAATCAGGATATCACAATAATTAACCTCGAAAAAAAAGCAGCACAATCACTACCAGATTGCTGTTGTGTTTGCGATAAGGAAAAACGCTAAACACATGCGGGCATTTCTTCTTTCTTTCTGCCAACACAACACACATTCCTGATATGCAAGTCCCATCTCACACTCAATACACTACAATTATATGGTATAATTACAGCACTGCAACATACAAAAGAGAGAGACCGACATAGAAAGTCATTTACCTGTTTAATAATGATTTGATCAGCTGTAGTAATTTCAAATTTCAACCCTTTATCGTACAAGGAACCACATGGGGTAATGTCATTGACATTGATTACAATTTTTTTATTTATCTTTTCTTCATAAAAGTTCAAAAGTCTTGTAATAACTCCCAGTAACACCCCAGAGTATAATTGAATATATATATATAGCAAGAATAAAAGTAAAAAGATAAAACTTTACCTTCCACTGCCACAACTGCAGCATCCGTCTCATTGCTTTCATCTACAAGCCTACAAACAACAACAGATCTATAGCATCAAACTACACCCATTGCAGTTTCAGTCCTTTTCCAGTGGATTATTTGTTCAATATGACAGAGGTACATTTACATTATATTTGTGAGTTTTGATTTGAAGCAGGGTGTTCACACTTACCCAGCTGTGATTGGCTGCAGCTGTAGGATCATTTGAGTCTTGCTTTGGTTGTCAGGCTCCACATCCTCTTCCTCAGGGCTCTTCATCACCACCATGTCCTCCACGGTCACAGTGACTTCTGCCTCAGCCATAGCCTGCACTCCCCTTCAACACTGAACGTATGACATTCCTGGTCAATATGCTGTCTTCACAAGTACAAAAATAATGATGATGTATTCGAAAGAAGACTTATGCTAACCAATGATGTATTTTTTCTACCTCAAAAAGTAATGTTGCATATTAGTAATATACCGTATACACTATTGTGAAATATTGTTACATATTTTATATTGGGGCAGTGTGGTGGCTCAGTGGGTAGCGCTAACGCCTCACAGCAAGAAGTTTGCTGGTTCGAGCCTCGGCTGGGTCAGTTCTGTTCTCCCGGTGTTGGCGTGGGTTTCCTCCGGGTGCTCCGGTTTCCCCCACAAGTCCAAAGAAATGCGCTATAGGTGAATTGGGTAAGCTAAATTGTCGGTAGTTTATGTGTGTGAATAGGAGTGTATGGGTATTTCCCAGTGATGGGTTGCAGCTGCAAGGGCATCTGCTGCGTAAAACATATGCTGGATAAGTTGGCGGTTCATTCTGCTGTGGCGACCCCAGATTAATAAAGGGACTAAGCCGAAAAGAAAATGAATGAATGAATGAATTTTATATTTTGTTTGGGATTTATTCTATTATATTTGCTTTGTGCTTGCAAAGATCTATTTTCAGCAGCCATAACTTTGGTCTTCAATGACAACCTGCTGGCAAAAATCATTCTAATATTCTGATTTGGTGCTTGATTATTATTAAGTTATTAATAGTGATTTTACTAATATCAATCCTGAAAACAGTTCTGCATACTGCTCTTTTTTTGTGTGGAAATCACATTATTCTGGATTCTTTTATGTATAAAATTTTAAAAGAACAATATTTATTTTAAAATAAAAAAAAATTTTAGTTGTTGTTTTCAATAAAAGTGTAATTTCTTTAAATTTATTTTCTTATTTTCTGTAAATCCAATTGCCACAAACTTTTCAACTGTAGTGTATCATGGTTTCAATAAAACAATATTAAGCAGCAAAATCTTTCATCACTGATAATTCATTCATTCATTTTCCTTTGGCTTAGTCTCTATTTTAGAGGTCGCCACAGCGGAATGAACCGCCAACTATTCTGGCATATGTTTTACGCAGCAGATGCCCTTCCAGCCACAACCCAGTCCTGGAAAACATCCATACACACTCATACACTACGGCCAATTTAGCTTATTCAATTCACCTGTACCGCATGTCTTTGGACTGTGGGGGAAACCGGAGCACCCGTAGGAAACCAACGCGAACATGAGGAGAACATGCAAACTCCACACAGAAATGCCAACTGGCCCAGCCGGGACTCGAACCAGCGACCTTCTTGCTGTGAGGTGACATTGCTAACCACTGAGCCACCGTGACAATTATAATAACTAAATAAAATATATTTTAAATTATATTAAAATATATTATATATTAAATGTATATTACAACTTAGAATACAATGTAATGACATTGTAATGATGTGTAAACATATTTTAGAACATAACTATTATAATTACCGATGATTTACAATAATTATTCCTTTAACACATCATTGGGTAAAAAAAAAAAACATTAATTATCCCATGCTTCTGTAGTGAAAATAATTATAAGAATAATACATTTTTAAATATTACCATATTCTGTAATATTTAAAATATTTTTTTTATCCTAATGAATACAGAATTGGTAAGCATTAAACATAATTTAATAATAAGAAGAAGCAGATGAAGAAGACGAAAAGGAAGATGTGTAGATATTTGTTAAATGTCAACAAAATAATTTATTTAAATAAAAACATTGACAATATTTTCTAAATATAAAATAAAAAAAATAGTCATATAAACTGTATAATGCATTACATCATTGCAACACAAACAAATGAAACTTAACAAAGAAACAGATCATTTCAATTATTGACATTTTTATTCATTCCATGCCTTTATATTAAATAAGTCTTTTGTTGACAGTAATATATTGAGGCAGCAAGACAACTGATTATTGGCAGCCTCAGGTTATAAAAATTGTGCATCTGAAATCTCTTGATACCGATTCCGTAACTGTGAAATCCCTTCCACAGCTATGCTATTCACAGCAGATGCCCTTTTAAATCTTCCACACTGCATAACTGAAGACCCACTGAAGGCATCAGGGTACCTCAACAATGGTAGCTCACTGACCTCAGCAATTGGTGACAGATTATACACAGTAGCACTGTAGTAAGTGATCAGGCTAGTGTTCAACCAAGTGTATAAGCACTTAGAAATTTGTAAGAGAAAATGCACATTGATTTAGTTGGTATAATATGGCTAAGCCAGTAAACCAAACTTAAAACAATGATTGCCTTTTTATCCATAATATGGATATTCTAATTATTGCTCAAGAATTTCACACACACAAACACACACATATATAATAATTAAAATATTGGTTATGTATGAATATGAATATATTATATAAATATTAAATACAAGGACCCCTGTTTAAAAAAAAATCAATAAACAAATAAAAAACATGCAAAAGATTCCGATGGTATCCACTATAAATACCATTAAAGCATCAAATTTTAACCGGCAAATTTGTTCTAATTGGAATTTATTGGTTTTAACATGCCACCAATTGAAAGCGAAACAGCAGAGACCCAAAGTACAAATAATATTTCTATTTTTTTTAAACACAATATCATTCTCATTGAAACCATTATAAAACCAGTAGAACTTCTGTGATGTTTCCATTGCTTTTGTTTCAGCAGGGGTATTTAACATATGGTCAGTTGATCAAATATTAATTTGTATAAGTTATAATGTAGACTGCTTTGCTTATACACAAGTTAAATCACTGCTTTAACTTGTACACAAGTCAAAACAAAGAAAAATAAAGTATAATGACGCCTCGCTTTGACTTAACTCGTGAACACTGTTAATAGACAATTTCAATGTGGCGATGTCACTGGCCCTTAAACATTTCCTGCTTGTTACCAAACTATTTCATAACATTAACAAAAGGCAATTTAATAATATCATAATATTAAAACGGCTGCCATAACATTATTTATCAATATGTGGACCTTTTTGGATTCTTGGAAGCTATAGAAATTCAAAATGTAATACAGGAAATACATTGGGACCATTGTTATTGTTTACATCCCTCAAAATGGTCTATACTGCATTATTTTGAATACGTTGAAGTAATTACCACGTTAGTGAACATCGTACAGCATCATGATGCGTCCGTGTACCATGGTACTGCTAACGTTATCTTACATCACCAATACACAATGACTCTTGCATTTGCCACAAATTTACCACGGTTACAACCGATTCCGCTAAAATACCACATAAGACTGAAATATCAGCCAGCCCTCTCGTCAAATTACACTAAAATGAAATAACTTTGTTACACAGTTTGAAAGAGATTTATTGCGTTTATTCTGATTTAACATCTGTAACAATAACTGTTTTAATAATCGTATTTAGCGGCAGCTATGTTGGTTGCCATGGTGAATGTTTCTAAGCGACTGCACTTTTGTACAAGTGTTTATAAGTACCCTTCGGTTGCTAATTCAGTTAGCATATTAGCTTTTCATGTTGCGCCATTTCATTCACTCGTCTGCTGTTCGTGATGCTAACGTGCTATGCTAACCCTCTGCTTCATATCACACTTTGTTTGTTTGTGGGTGAATGTGTATTTACAAACAAACATCACATTCACAAACACTTCAAGCGCGGCTAATTCACGAAGCGTTCCTCGGCCGTACGGGCGGACTGTATCTAAATGACGCGCTGGCGTCGCGCCGCGGTGTTCTGTTCTCATGACGTCTCCCGTGCGGCGGGACGCACACACACAAACGACGAGACGCTCCTCCGCCATTCGAGGGGGCTGCCGCTGCCACCTGAGCCGCGAACACTTCTAGTCGACGTACGGACGAAGTTCTCCGCTGCGTGGTTGTGTTTAACCGTCACATTTGAAAGATTAAAATGCGCTGGACTGGCCTTACCGTTAAGATCGCGGTCGGTGTCATCCTTACATAGCGAGAGGCTTTGAGTGAACATGCGCAGTTTGTTGAGCTACACTTCCTGCTCAAGCTCGTCCCTGTTCCAGCTGAAGCCATGAGAGAGTTTACAGTACACACTGGACTGTTCGTAGGAATATAAACAGCATTCACTCAATTATCAGGATCATCGTTAATAGCTGGGACGGCGCAGTCTAAAAAGCTTTAAGTTTCAGCTTTAAAGCATTGTACCTGTTAAATGCCCCCTTGCGGCTTTTCGAGTAGGCTACAACACCGTGATAACAGACGTTGTCCTCTAATAGAACTGCTGGATTTGTATTTATTTATTGTTTGGTACACTAATGACAGATATGATTGTTTGAAAATATTAATTCCGCTAAGCAAATTAAGCAAAAACAAAAATTATACGTTTTAAGAATAAGTTTTGGTGTTCAAATAAGTAAATAATCAACCTGTGTTTTAAAGTTTTAAAAGAAGTTACATAAATATCTATGTCTATCTACGAAATTGTATATAAACTATTAATTAATTGAGTTAGGTACGTTAGTTATTAAAACTATTAGAAATGTGTTGAAAAAAAATGTTAAACAGAACTTGGGGGAAACATTAAATAATTACAATTTAACAGGAGGGCTAATTATTCTGACTTCAATTATATATATATAACTAAAACTACGGAAACACAGTTTTTCTATGCCAATTTACATGCTATTTTAAAGCATTGTCCTCGCTATGTTTTTTATATACCAATTTGACACATTCTAAACAATTCACTTACTATCGAATAGCTATAGATATAATTGACTTCGCTTTGCTGTGACACTTCGTATTTCCTTCAACCGTTAAAATATGGGGCGCCAAGACTATCGGTCATTAGCAGCCCCGGAGTATAAAAATTGTGCATCCGAAATCTCTTGATAGCGATTCCGTAACTGTGTCAGAGAATCCCTTCCACAGCTATGCCAATCACAGCAGATGCCCTTTTTAAAGCAAGTATCAGTTCAGTTGAAGTTCACATTCAGAGAGCCGAGCGTCTCAGAGAGGGTAACCACACACATTCATGAGGTTAGTAAAAACAACAACACATTCTAGCTCTTCGTTTATTCCTCAATGTATAATTAATTGTACAAGTCTAGAATATATATATTTCATGATAATATGCTAAATTTGCCCAAAACGCATATGGCAAAAAGGTATAAAGATACTCTATAGTGAAGCATCATGGGAAGGGGGCGGTAACGTTTATGATTGACAAGCATTTCGTCCAATGATAATACCCGGATGCTTCGACCGTGTCGTCTGATTGGCTAGTGAACTGAAACCATGTTAGAACGAGAAAAAATAGAATGTATTTCACACTATACACATATAATTATGAACACTAATTGATAGAAGATGCTAAATGTTGTCTGTTATTTCTAATGAGCAAATTAAAAGAAAAAAAGTACTTGTGAAAATACTGGTATTTTGTGCTCTGACAAAGATAATGGATTCAAACAAAGTCAACCTTTAACATTGTGCATCTATGAGCAGGACAATTTGGTCTTTTTAAAGCGACCATTTAAAAACAGAAGTATGAATGTTTATCAGTTGCTCCACTTCACAAATGCTATCCTGTGGCCTCATAGGAAGAGGAAATGTCGGTTGTATGCACATTGCACACTTCAGAATCTTGCCAGAAGTAGTAGGTTGAGTGCTTTGAGTGCTCTTGATTTGGACACGATGGGTGCATTTCAAACGAGATATATTGCCCTCCAAAGGGCACTTCAGAGTGAAAAAATCATGGGCGCCATATTGAAGTGTCATTCCAAACCGAAGTGATCAACACTGGCCACTTCGAAGGGCCCTTTGGAATGAAGGAGTTTGAAAAATACAACTGATGGACACTTTGGAAATTATCCTTTGAGCTGGGAAGCTGTTTGGTGTCACACACTGCACTCAGTTCGGAAGGGCTAATCCCTATGCTCTAATTCTTATGAATTAATATGATCTAAAAATGAGCCCTTCAGATTGGATTCCAACCAATGTTTTTCACCGACAATATTCTTGATAGTATTTACTAACATTTCAAAGCACATGTCCATGACGATAATTTGAACAGTAATGAGATTAATTTAGTGCTGTCAAATAAAAGAAAAAAAGTTTGTATTTACATAATGTGTGTACTCACTCTGTATATATTATATTGCATATAAATAAAACATAAATACATATACACACATGCACAAACAAATTTGTTTTGTATATATATATATATATATATATATATACGCAAATCGGTACACAAAGCTATATTAACTTTAAATATAATTAAACTACATTTAATCATGATTAATCACATCCAAAATAAACATATATATATAAACATAAATAAACATATATATATAAATATATATATATAGGTTTATTTTGGATGTGATTAATCATGATTAAATGTAGTTTAATTATGTTTAAAGTTAATATAGCTTTGTGTACCGATTTGCAAATTCATCACTATAAATGTGTGCCCTTTCCCCAATTGTAAATACTATACATAACAAAACCTTCAAAAGACATGTTTACATTGTCGGCTCATTCTGCAGTTCACTATAACTTTATTTCAACTATTTATTATAAGTACTATTTAGGAAGTTCACAAATGACAAGTTCAGCTAATTACATTCAATAAATGTTTAAACTAAGTACATGCATTGAAAGAAGTACTCAAAAATAGGCCACGCTAAAGTATTTTTAGACTAATTAGCTAATTATGTTCTAATATATATAATCTAATATATAATACTGTTTTTTTAATAGATGCTTAAGGTTGCTTGTGTGTGTTTTTTAACACAAAGATCTGTTTCCGCATCATTGAGAACACTGACACAATCTTACACTAAAGCACATGTAATTAATGTTTGGTTCAACAAGAATGTTTTATCAACAAGAATGTTTTATTATTACCTGTTTCAAGTTTCATTACCTGCCTGTTGATAATTGCCCTCAAGCTGTGTTTTGATAACTTGTCCTTATATTTGCATATTTGCTATGACAACAAGCTCAGTTTATTAAATCATTACAACCAAAATAAGAAAATAATCAGCGATAAATCAACTTTACTTCAGCTGCAGCTGGTTTACTTTTCCAAATGTAAAAGCAGAGCACTTAAATGTTGTTGCGAAAATCCAGATTAAATGGTTATCATGTCATAACATCTTTTGATTTTTAATTTGTGTAAACCTTTTGCAAAACAACTCGTTGTATTATAAATAAACAAACATCATGGGTTGTTGTTTTTTTGTGTGTGTTATTATATTTATTATTGTGTTACTTTTCTTAGATTACTTTCTTTTTTTTTCTTTGGCAATGATTACACAGCTGTGAAATTGCACACAATCTTACATTTTTCTGGATGATTACTGTGCAGCACTGTTTTATTTCAATATATTTACTTACTCGAAAATAAAAGATTTACAATATACAGGATTATAAAAGAGATGAATTAAACGTGTTTAACCCTTGTGTATTGTTCAAATTGACTATACCCTTTCATTATGTTAGGATGTTTTTGGCCCACTGACTTCCATTATAACAAAATGTTTTGATTGCAAATCCTTGACACCATATAATCATGCATTGTTGGTGGTTTTCCCTGTAGCGAAGAGGTCAAATTTGTAATTTTTTACTGTTGATCAACAGTTGGCAGCATTAACACTTTAGATAGGTCTGTGCAAATAAGTGTCTGGCTTTTATATGGAGTTCTATGGAGTAAAACAGCACATTATAATGTGCGTGCATAAATACACTTGCTATGTTTAATTAGTTCTGAGAGTTAAAACTGCTTATTTTGATTTTCTAACATGTCAAGATAAGTGTGCAAAGGTTTCTCTCTTACACACACACACACACACACATACACACACACACACACACTGGTACAGTAGCCATCAGAAGATGAGTACACTGGTTATAAAGGGATGGACATGGTCAGCAACAATACTCAGGTAGGCTGTGGCGTTGACACGATGCTCAATTGGTACTAATGGGCCCAAAGTATGCCAAAAAAATATCCCCCACACCTTTACACCACCACCACCAGCCTGAACCGTTGATACAAGGCAGGATGGATCCATGCTTTCATGTTGTTGACGTCAAATTCTGACCCTACTATCCGAATGTCGCAGCAGAAATCGAGACTCATCAGACCAGGCAACATTTTTCCAATCTTCTATTCAATTTTGGTAAGCCTGTGCAAATTGTAGCCTCAGTTTCCTGTTCTTAGCTGAAAGGAGTGGCACCCGGTGTGGTCTTCTGCTGCTGTAGCCCATCCGCCTCAAGATTTGACGTGTTGTGCGTTCAGAGATGCTCTTCTGCATACCTCGGTTGTAACGAGTGGTTATTTGAGTTACTGTTGCCTTTTTATCAGCTCGAACCAGTCTGGCCATTCTCTTCTGACCTCTGGCATCAACAAGGCATTTGCGCCCACAGAACTGCCTCTCACTGGATATTTTCTCTTTTTCAGACCATTCTCTGTGAACCCTAGATATGGTTGTGCAAGAAAATCCCAGTAGATCAGCAGTTTCTGAAATTCTCAGACCAGCCCGTCTGGCACCAACAACCATGCCACGTTCAAAGTCACCTAAATCACTTTCTTCCCCATTCTGATGCTCGGTTTGAACTGCAGCAGATCGTCTTGACCATGTCTACATGCCTAAATGCATTGAGTTGCTGCCATGTGATTGGCTGATTAGAAATTTGCGTTAATGAGCAGTTGGACTGGTGTACCTAATAAAGTGGCCGATGAGTGTATATGTCAAAATGAGATTTGTCACCAAAGATCCTTCTATTTGCTGAAACACAGAGAAAGTTGTGACCAAATTAAGCCACAAAATCACCCCAGAGTGGATAAAAACATCCCCAACAGCACACAAGGGTTCATATTTCAAATCTAGGCCGACAGTCAAAGTGACTTTGTAACATTGATCAGATGTTCTTACTTTCCCTGCTGCGCAAGATGCTATTTGGATTTAAATCTTGCTGGACAACATGATCCTCAGGTTTACACATAAGCAGCTCAGCTGTAATGCTAACAAATAGTTTTTACATAACTCTTTTACATTAGAAGCATAAATAAGAATTTTCAGTCACAAACCATTTTAAATGTTTATATATGTCTATATACATATCATTTACATGTGAAGAGTTCAGATGCAAAAACCTCTAAGTGCCGCCTGAAATTCTCTTATAAAATTGGCATTTTCTATCAGCCTCATATGTTTATGTTCAGTTATTTCATATTAAATGGAATGAAAAGTGGCGACGCGGTGGTGCAGTGGGTAGCGCTGTCGCCTCACAGCAAGGTCACTGGTTCGAGCCTCGACTGGGTCAATTGGCATTTCTGTGGGGAGTTTGCATGTTCTCCTTGTGTTCGCGTGGGTTTCCGCCAGGTGCTCCAGTTTCCTCCACAGTCCAAAGACATACTGTATAGGTGAAATGGGTAAGCTAAATTGTCCGTAGTGTATGTGTGTGAATGAGAGTGTATGGGTGTTTCCCAGTGATGGGTTGCAGCTGGAAGGGCATCCGCTGCGTAAAACATATGCTGGATAAGTTAGTGGTTCATTCCGCTGTGGCGACCCTTGATTAATAAAGGGACTAAGCCGAAAAGAAAATGAATGAATGAATTTAGCTTATTCAATTCACCTGTACTGCATGTCTTTGTACTGTGGTGGAAACTGAAGCACCCGGAGGAAACCAACGCGAACATGGGGAGAACATGCAAACTCTACACAGAAATGCCAACTGGCCCAGCTGGGACTTTCTTGTTGTGAGGTGACATTGCTAACCACTGAGCCACCGTGACACCCCTCACTGATAATTATAATAACTAAATAAAATATATTTTTTATTATATTTTAAATTATATTAAAATATATAATATATTAAATGTATATTACAACTTAGAATACAATGTAATGACATTGTAATGATGTGTAAACATATTTTAGAACATAACTATTATAATTACCGATGATTTACAATAATTATTCCTTTAACACATCATGGGGTAAAAAAAAACAACAAAAAAACATTAATTATCCCATGCTTCTGTAGTGAAAATAATTATAAGAATAATACATTTTTAAATATTACCATATTCTGTAATATTTAAAATATTTTTTTTATCCTAATGAATACAGAATTGGTAAGCATTAAACATAATTTAATAATAAGAAGAAGCAGATGAAGAAGACGAAAAGGAAGATGTGTAGATATTTGTTAAATGTCAACAAAATAATTTATTTAAATAAAAACATTGACAATATTTTCTAAATATAAAATAAAAAATAGTCATATAAACTGTGTAATGCATTACATCATTGCAACACAAACAAATGAAACTTAACAAAGAAACAGATCATTTCAATTATTGACATTTTTATTTATTCTGTGCCTTTATATTAAATCAGTCTTTTGTTGACAGTAAGTACATTTATTTATATCAAATATCAAATTAAGTTTAAAACATCTATATTATACTTATTTGAAACCTATTAAAGAAAATTATAGGATATGTATAGTTTCTAACCACTGATATCAATAAAGAACTTTTATTTTTAAGTGTAGTTCAAACTCGTTTGGTTTGCTTAATATAATCAGTTTATGAGTTACCATATCTTTTTCATTAAGTCAAAGTAACTTTTAAGTAAAAAAGTTAAACTAACTTATTCCATTTAGTAATTTTCACGGTTTTACAGCGTGTTGTCACTTGCTATTATTGTCATGAAACAATTCCAATCAGGAAATATATATTTTTTAATTGCTCTTCTCACCAAATGTAGTTTCACAATGACACGAAAGTGCCTTTACGTCCTCAGACTCCTATACAGAGGAATGTGTCCTTCAAAGTGAACAGAATATAGGGATGATTTTTTTCAGAGTGGAATTTGAAAATTAAAGTGATTCCATACATACCAAAACATTCTTTTTTCTTTTGCACTTTTTCAAAAGAAGGCATGTCCATATTTTACTGTATGAATGAGATTATACATTTCAAACAAATAGCCACCAAATCAAAATGATAGAAATTGCTGTGAGATTGCATTGACCAGTCTCATAAGGCACATTTAAGCACAGTATACTTCAGGGGTGCTAGAGGGTGATTTCAGCATCCTCAAATGAAAGTAAAAATGCATTCAGTTGAAACTACAATAAGAAGATTTTGGAAAAGGTGATTTGATAAATGTTCCAAAGCAAATTTGTTTGCAATGGAGAGCATTGAATGTTCTTTAAAATGTACATGTTTTTTACGGGATTGCACACTGTAGCCAATCATATCTGTTCCTTACATTGTTTTTCAACACAATGCCCAATCAGATTAAAACTGGTCAATCTAACTAGAGCACCCGTGATTTGATATGGGCCTGGTACACAACAATCTTCTTTTTTTGTTCAATTCAGCATGAAATCAAATTACTATTCTTTACTTCTTCTTATTTTTGACAATACTTTGGTTCTTTTTAGTTTTTTTTCCCCTCATCAGTTATGTACATTAAAGTTTTTATTTTGCATCTAATGTTGATGAATAATTTTTACTGCATTACTTTGGTTTCATGTGTTTTACTATGATGGTGTTTAGTCGTTGTGTGAATGACACTGAGCGTTTTCTGGAAGTTTCCCTGCTGCTGAGTAAGTTGTTTGTTGTGATAATTGGTTCATCATGTGACTTTGTCATCACCACATGTTTTTGTTTGCGTAACAAAGGTACAATGTGTAGATGTTAGTACTTTCAAACATTGGTATATTAACATCATGAAATAATGAAATATAATAGTTTACAGTAGAATTTATTTAACCACTTATACCATATTTTTACTGGCAGAATTAAATTTTTTTTGATTTTTTTACTGTAAATGTAACTTTTACTAGAACGATGTTAAGCTGCTTTGACACAATCTATATTGTGAAAAGCGATATATAAATAAACATGAGATGAATTGAGTTGAACTTTTAGTGCAGGGTATAACATTTTAATAGTTGTTTTATTCTAACAGATTATTCTAAAAAACAAACGAACAAAAAAAATCTTACAAATTTGTGGTCCCAAGTTATTATTATTTTTTTATTTATGTATTGTTGTTTTGATCAATATTCAAATTCAATGTCATTATATGACATTTAACAACAATTTTATTTTAAATTTAGGAAAAAAAAAAAAAAATATATATATATATATATACTAATTCTGCAGAACAAGTAAGAACATTTTTTTAACTCAGATAAAAATTGCAAATCCAGAGAAACTGAATCTGCATGTGGTCACTTTTATTTAATTATTGTTTTCATTTGACATTTTTTTTATTGTTATTCTTCCACAGCTTAAATGTGTGGGCTTGGAATGGGAAAAGATTGTGAACCTGCACTACGTATGTGCTGTGTGTGTTGCACCAATTCATTCCTGCATCATGCCAAGAAACAGTACACTTATTGCCCAAATTTTCTCCCTTGTCTTCAAGTGAATTGAGATAATGGGGGAACTTCATATATAGCCTATAAAGAAGTAGTATGCAACCTGCTATATACTTAAGTTCACTTACCAGCGCTTACCTGCAAAAACAAACAAAAAATGCACATTGTGTGGGGAACAATTTACACAGCAGTGAAAATCATACCATAGTGCATGTTTTGTCTTCAAAATAAAAGCATAACTCAGTTAAGAGATTAAGGGGACACTGATCTTAATCCTAATTTTATTTAAACATAATGAAATTTATATGACATTTACCAAATCACAATGCAAAGATATTGACAGTTTACAATGCCCAGAGGTTGATGTACATCTTTACTATTGACTTTAGCATTCATTACAGTTGATTAACATCTAAAATGTGCAATACATTTTACTCTGCTGATCCACATCAGTGATGAGCCCCTACAAAGGCATGTACGGATGTGTTTATATGATCAGAATGGACACTGAGTGGCTGTGGGTGTCTAATCAAAGTCCCGCTGCTATAATGAAATGTTCTATTATCTATACTCCTAAATAATATTGTTTCATTTACATTATTTATATAAGATCACTGTGATTTATTTCCCTGGACACCCCTCTTTTTATTAAACGAGATCATAGAGCTGACCAACAGGGGGAGTATAAAATGTTTTTGGCACCACCATTTTGAAAGGCTTTAGGGAAATACACATTTCTTATTTTTAAATCACAATGTATTTATTAGTACATGAGGAACATTGTGCAGTTAATATGGCATGTGTGTTTAATGAATGCTGTTGCCATAGAAACTATAGCTGTCAAATTGTGCAAAACCATTCCGTCACATTTTTTTCGAACCATTTTTTTTTTTAAACAATACTCTATGTTAACACACTCCTTTCAACATAACTGATGTTGATCATTTACTTAACATATTATAATTTGAAATAGCATGTTCAGAATGTGATTCCACAAGTCTGTTCACAGTGCATTTGGCTATTTTCACATACGTGAATTGCGTTAGCAAATTTAGAACACATTTTCAGAAGGCATTCATCATCTATTTCTCATCCTTGTAAAGTATTCACAGATCCCACTTTCCCATAAGCATTATTGTAAACAAAGAGTCATTGCCAAGTCTCAGCCAAAGCATTTATTTTACAGCAAACAGCATGTTTTAGAAAACAAACAAACAAAACATCTGCACAAATAAACCCTGTCTTATAAGTTTTGTGTTCTAGGAGAAGAAACGTCTGCGAGTGTGTTGGAATTGCAGTTTTAATAAAAGGCTTGTTCACTCAAAAATGTATATTTACACACCATTTACTCATTTTCTTGTTTCCAATCCAAACCTTTATGATTATTTTTATTCTGTTGAACACAAATAAAGATATTTTGAAAAAAGCTGAAGATCAGTATCTACTGACTTATAGGAAATACAAATATTCAAGTAAAGACTGAGGAAATGATGACACAATTGTCATTTTTGGATGAACTGTTCCTTTAAATACACAATTTAAAAGCTAGAGCCTTGTTTATTTTTTTATAAAAGGTAAAAAGAATTAAAAACAAATTAAGCAAATGCAGAGAATAATAAAGGTAAACTAATGTAAATATTGTTACATTTTATTTGATAATATTACTTTATTTTCCTACTGTTACATTTATTTCATTTCATTTGTTAATTTAACTATTTCAACCATGTTGCTTATAGTTTTCTCTTGTACAAAAGTTACTGAATGCTGAAAAACATATAATACTGAAAACATATTTGTTTTGTGTACATTGTGCTTCATTTTTTATACCCTGTTTTGAAAACTACATTGGTCTGCTAATGATACTTTAATGTAGTTTAGCAAAACTTAATAGGTGAATACAGAAAAAGTTTTTCTATATAAAGATTAACTGAAGAGGAGGTAAATTGTATTTAGGATATACTGCAAATTTAAAGAATTTAAACATTTAAATGAAGCAATAATTTAACAGAAAATGTACTGGCAGAAAATTATCTGGTATATTCTCTGTTTTTTTTTTTGAGGAATTGTTTTTACAGTGCATAGTAGGAAAAACAAATACTGAAGTCAATGGGAACTGATTTCCAGCTTTTTTATATCTTCTTTTGTCTTCAATGGAAGAAGATAAGTCAAATAGGTTTGAAACAAATGAATGGTGAGTAAATGATCAAATAATTTTCAGTTTTGGGTGAACTATCCCTTTAAAAGGACTGAGTCATTTAGTCATTACACTATATGCAGTTTTTTGGTGTCCTGCAACTTCATTCACGTTGGTTTGATGGTGTTTCATCTGCACAACAAAAGAGCACAGAAACCTGATTGTCCTAAAGCACTTAGATCAAAATCAACAGAATTTCCTCTCAGTTTTCTTTGCACATTGTGTGGGGAAGTCTGTGGAATAAGTGAAGAATTCAGATGCAAAAAACACTAAATGAGCATTTTTTCCTGCATGTTCTTGTGTGTAAGTTCAGTAATTTCACCTTTATGATGATAAATAGGTTATATTCATTGCCTTTAAAGTGAAAAAACTGATCATCATAAACATGGGAGGTGGAGAGAAAATTCGCATTGTAGAAGCACATTTCAGATGGCATTTAGTGGGTTTTGCATTTGAACTCTTCAAGTATGACTCTCTTTGTTCTATGTGTTAAATAGAAGTTCATTTGCCATTTTATGAAAATCTCAAAATTCAAAAGATATGCAGTTACAAGGTTCTGCTGGCAGGAAGAAAATTTTCCTGTATGTGACCCTGGATCACAAAACCTTAAGTCTTATGTTACACGGGTATATTAAAAATACATTGTATGGGTCAAAATAATCTACTTTCCGTTCAAGCCAAAAATCATTAAAATATTAAGATCATGTTCCATTAAGAGATTTTGTAAATTTCCTAATGTAAATATACCAAAACTCAATTTTTCAGTTGTACAACTTTAAAGGCAATTTTCTCAGTAATTTCTTTTTTTAGATTGCCTTCAGGGCGGTTCATCCCGCTGTGGCGACCCCAGATTAATAAAGGGACTAAGCCGAAAAGAAAATGAATGAATGAGATTGCCTTCAGATTACAGATGTTCAAAAAGTTGTATCTCACCCAAACATTGTCCTATCTTAACATGTATACATCAAAAAAGTTTTTAAACTTATATATTCAGCTTTCAGATGTCATAGAAATCTCTATAAAAAAACTCTTATGGTTTTGTGGTCCATGGTCACATATTCTATTTCCATACTGGCTCTGAATTACCCACTAAGTATGTGTACTATGAGGCTAAACCACATAAACCTTTAGCTTCCACCAAAGCCTCACCTGACATTTAAGTACATGGTGCCCTTCTGCTATTTACAATACATTTTGTTATACATACAGACACGCGCACCCATTAAAGCCAACAGCACATGATGGAGCTTAAGACGCTTAGCTATGCTGCATGCTAAATCTCTTTACAGCAGGCATAACTCAAGTCTTGCTGACATGCTGGTGAAATGGAGTGTCTTGTAGTGATGGCCTGTTATATCTGTTACGTCTCTGTCCTGATCAGAAGTGCATCGTCTGGGATTCTCAGACACTTTAGGCTTCTTATGTACTCAGTGCCTGAAACATGATCGATGCTGACGGTATCAAAATCTTAATGTTGGTAAGTTCGGACAATAAAAGAAAGTACATTTTGAATAGCGATTGTGGGCGGCTGCAGGGGCATTGCTGCTATATTTGGTTATTTGAGAGCATTGCTATGTGGTTGCAAAAGTCAAAAAAGCCCACTTAATGGCCTCTAAAACATTCTGGTTTATACATTTGGTTGGACTGCTTGAGTCTCTCCTACAGTGTAGGTTTATGGGAGTTTTCCTGTTAAATTGCTGCTGGTGGAAATCGTACAGTAATTCCAACGCTGTCTCACAACAATTCATAACTTTTTGATTTAGTGGCTAATTCGTATGAATTCGTACAATTTAGTTGGATTTCAGGATGGGGTTTTTAAAAATCGTACAATTTTGCACGACTGAACTCGAATGAATTTGTATGAACTAGCTATTTGTAACACTAAACTGACAAAACATTAAAATAGTTATGTTTCCTCATGAGATCAGGCTGGTAATTTCAGTACAGAAGGTGGTGCTGTGATTAGTTAGTTTTTTTAGTTCAGCTTAGTGGAGATCATAAATCTACAGTTTTTATAATTATTGATAATTCAATATATGGGGTATTGAGCTACATTTAGTTCTCTACAGCTCTGTTCCAAACCCTAGTGAGCTACCTCTGTGTCATCATGGGCAGCTGATCTCAAGGTCTAAGTATATAATACATTTTATTAGCATATTCATACAATGTGTGTGTGTGTGTTTTACTTATTAGTCGCAACACTCAAAATGGACCTGTCCCAAATGGCACTGTAAACATTTTTTTTTCTGTCTTTCTCGCCACATCTAGGGTGCATATAGCAACCAAAAAAGGGGGTGGCTGTGAGCACCTTTGTGAGAGCATAAATAACACAAAAAGGTATATAAAGTATCATTGAAGTTTGTTTAATAAATTTAATCTTTGTTAATTAACAAAGTTACTTTGTCAAATAACTCTTATTGGCTAGCTAGCTAATGAAACAAGGCTTATGTTCTTTTATTAATTATGTGAGACTACAGGAGTAAGGACTGGACCTTGATACCACAGCTTTACTTCACAGTCACTACTGAGCAGATTTGGGCTCCAAATGACATCAGTGCAAGATGGTAGCAGCCAATTTTGGCTTCACTTTTCTACTGTACATTGGAAGGAGTGAAGATACATTGTCTATAATTTTTACAGTCTTCTGCGTGATATAAAATGGAGCATATTTTTGCAGGGATATTGTTTAATGTGTATGCAAATGCTGCAAGTTTATAATTTGGGTTTAAGGGGACATCCAAAGCAATAGAACCATCATACTACACATAGGAAGCAATTTGTTAGACGCTCATTGGGATGTTGCTAGGCTAATGATGCGATGCACTAACAAGCACAAAAACACATAGCACACACATCTGTTGAGTAAAACAGACTGTTTAATTACATTGGAATTTTAAGTATTGGATTACATTTACTTATATTGGTAACATTTCTTTTGACTCCATGAAATCTAGGATGATGCATGTGATGCTGCCAAAAAGTCTTAGAAAGCAGCACAATGTTGCTATCCTTTTAAAACAGCCTTTGTGTCCATCTGTGAAGCTCTAAAATCCTGCCTAGGTGAGCATTTCACTAGGTTTTAGAACAGAGCATATGAAATGTGATGTATGCTGTGTATTCTTTTAGAGAACAGATAACTAGTAGTTATTACTCAAATATCCATGGGCAAGGTGACATTTTACAATAGGCTGCATTCCTGATTCTTTCCTTAATTGTTATAGTATTTTAACTCTACACAAACAGCAATGTGTCTAGAACTTGGGCTGTAACAAATAACTGCATGAAGCAGTAATTGATTATTAAATATTGTGCAAAATTACATACGAAGACCAATCGATCAATTACAAAGGGGTTTTATGCACAAATTGCATCCATACCAGCCTACAACAGTTTTCGCTATCTCAAAAGAGACACTAAATCAAGAGTTTTGTGGCTTAGGTCCATGTCTCTTAGCTCTGAGGGCAACTACATGTTACATGCACTCCTAAAAACCATTCAAATACATTTTACAGTATTTTGCTATTGGAGAAAGGGACCAAAATATTAATTCCTCAATTTTACTTAATTTATAGTGGCAAACCAAGGTTCACTGCACTAACAAAATGTTTAAATTACATATTTAAAGGGACATCAAGCCACATGTCCAGCTTCAATTTCCTGTTTCAATAAGAAATGTCATCAAGAAAGGGGAAAAATCATGTTGTTAAGCCATTTTATGGGATCTTTAAATCTCTAAGTGAATGGATAAGGTAGGCAAGATTTTAATCACAAAATTTTTTTTTCTTCTAAATGTTAACTGTACCACAGTAATAATGTTAAAAAGGAAAGAAAGAGGCCTAAACTCCAGAGGATGTGAAGTACAATGGGACAGAGCTTAAACAATATTCATCCTTGCTATCCACAAGACTTCAAAACATAGGGTGATCTCCAATAATATGAAGGACCTGTCCATTCATGCCTACATATACTACACCTTTGAGTGGCATCAACAAGAATGTACGTGCAGCGGTCCAGGGCCTGAGGCAGTGACCATGATGTGACACACTGGTGAAAGCCAAGGTGAGCGACGACCAACTGAAACACAGGTGCAATTACAGGTGGATTGTGGAAGTCAGCAGTTGCAGCTCTTTTCTCGCTCCGCTTCCTCCTCAGCTGGATAAAGAACTTTGGCAGTGAGGCCGCTCTTGACCCCATCCCAGCCGTCACGAGTGGAGATCTCACCCATCTTCATCAGCTCATAAATGTCCCGTGTGAGCAGCTCGAAAGCACGTTCCACATTGCTGTTGCATTTGGCTGATGTTTCCACATAGCGGATGCCAAGATCGGCTGCCAGCTGCTCGGCCTCGTCTCGCGTCACCTTGCGATCACGGCTCAGGTCGCTCTTGTGGCCGATCAGGATGTAGACCATGTGATGAGGCAGGATGTGCTCGCTGACTTCTCGGTGCCATTCACGCACGTGATCAAAGGTCTTCCTGTTCATCAGGTCAAAAACTAAGAGACCGCCCACAGAGTTGCGATAGTAGGAAGTGGTGATGGACCTGAGGGGATGAAGAATACAATATATTCAATACTCCTAACATTTCATAAACCAAATAATTTCTAGGAAGGTTCAGAGGTTATCCGGTAAAAAAACTGAAATATTTTCCTGCATTTTGGTTAGTGATTTAAACTTGAAATGGGAACTTGGCAACAAAGTAGACATTATAGATCTCTGCATGAGCTACAAAAATGCAGTTTTGTGATAAAAGAAGACTGATGTCATAAGCATGCATATTATGTATTAAATCTATAGACATGTCTAAGACCTGACAACCAGAACAGAATGGGCAGACTACAGGACTGTGTTTATGTGCAAACACATACTATTTCTTATCAGTGACAACATCAACTAATGGCTTAGATATAATACAGTGTTTTAGTCATTTTCATGGATCCAATTGGACATTCGACAACATTGTTATATATATATTTATTGATTTAGGGACCCTAAATCTCTGGCCAAAAAAACCTGAAGCATAATCTCCCCTTATTTACCTAAAAGGATGTGTCTATTTTATCTGTGCGTACAGTATTCTATAAAATTGTTTATAGACCTGACAAGAAAAATGTTTGCGGTGGTTGATTTCTATTTCATGAATGCTCCTTTAAAGCACTGAGGCTGAGGTTTGTGCTTCCCTGAAGGCAAGCGGTGCTTCAAAATATAGGACAAACAGATCAGCGACATCAGGATCTAAGCCCAGTGACAGGAATTAACCAAACACATGCTCATTACAGAATCCAAACAGGTGAAGCATATGACACTGGAACAAATCAATGAGATGAGATATTTTTACTCATTCATAAACAGCCTGCTAGGTCTATGAATGCCTTCCTGAACCTTATTACACCCAGCCCAGAAGATACAGTCTAATACAAACATGCACATAAAGGAAGATATGATTCTAGAATATAGCATTGCAGTAAATGGTTAACCTAGAAACACAATTCTGCACACAATATTACACAACCAATGACATCACAAAATGTAAAATTCTATTTTACAAATCACATAGCCAAGTCATGCACACACACATTCAATCCATCTAAGCAGTGCACGAAGACATAGCCAGCAGATGGTCAGTGCATAATTATAATAATACTAATACCACTACTAATATTGATGATGACTAAGCACTTCATGGCCACTAACCTGAATCTCTCCTGTCCGGCTGTATCCCATAACTGTAGTTTGATTTTAACCCCGGGTTCGATGTCTATTGAACGGGCGTAGAAATCCACACCGACCGTCGGATCCGCTACATCGCTGTATATGCCATCCGTGAACCTCTTGAGCAAAGATGATTTGCCCACCGTCGAGTCCCCGAGTAAAATGATCCTGAACTGGTATTGCCATAAAGTATCCATGGCATGGCGAGTCAAAAGCTCCAGCCACAGGCTCAAAGACAAAGCAGGAGCGCTAACGGTGTTTACATTGGGCTGTATGGAGCGGAGAGGAGAAGAGAAGAGGTGGGGGCGGGCAGGCAGACAGGCGGCGAGGTGAATGTGCTGCAGTCATGTGATGCGCTCATGTTCACATCTCATTTCTTAACTAATGTGTAACTACAGAAAACGAACCGAATTACTTTCATTTGAGCAGATGAGGAAGCGATACATGTGTTGCGAAATAATATTTTCATACATTATTATGTATGTTCCGTAGGCTACAAGCATAGTGTTTGATGCACTAAAAAAGCGATGAGCAACGGTGGATTGCAATGATTTTTAGCCTATAAAAAACGGGGGTAAAGTTCCTGTAACTAAGGGCCCCTCGATGTTTATTGCTGTTACAACATCAGCGATAAAAGTAAGTTCTAACAGCCTTGATGCAGATATGTAAACAAGTCATCCTTAAAAAAAATACAATAAAATGTAATAAAATAAATGCAAAAAATATATAGGCCAAGGCTATTTAATAATAAGGATGAATAGCCTAACGTATCTCTTTTTCCAGTCCAGTCAATGCGTTTTACTCCAATTTTTCTTTTGATATACGATCTGTCCAAAACACGTGACGGCTGCAAATAATCTAACGTTAGTCGTTTCTCCTCACGTTTGGCACCACAAGCGGCTAACCCTGCACCCGGAGCATGATTTCATAACCCGAATGTAAGACCGCACCGTATCGCTTGCTAATATTTGTATTTATCCTCTTTATTTATGCATTTATGGTTACTGAAGGCCTGTGCTCCTGGCTCATAGTGGAGTCTGTGCTTACTCTGTCCATGGTGCTGAATGATAAATGTGCTGTTGGGGGCCTATGGTCAAAACAAGTTAACTGCCCAAAATGCATGTAAAGACGATGGACTTTAATAATAATAATAATAATAATAATAATAATAATAATAATAATAATA
>CAIGQV010000806.1:932664-955270 GCA_903798115.1 Danio jaintianensis | reverse complement strand
TAATAATAATAATAATAATAATAATAATAATAATAATAATAATAATAAGTAGTTAATTCGCTTAACGAGATTATCTATCTGTTACAAATTCAGATGTCATATAGATTTCCATAATCTGTAAACAGATGGAATTACTAATTTACATCAATATGAAATTTGTTTGTTTGTTCATTTATTTGTTTGAGCAAGGTCATTTTCAGCTAAGCACAGTTGTCCCTTTTAGGAAAAAAAACATAGTTTAATTGTTTAATTTGTGCATATGTATTTTGGGTATTACCATATATTTATTTCTAAAATAAATATTTTAGTTGCCTAAATAAAACAGTGCTATCAGATTCAAACATCATCTTATTAATATATCAGAAATCCCAACCGTCATTTAGTCACAGAACTACATATCCCATCGAGCTGTGCGACTGAACAAACTCATTCAGCCAATCAACGATGAGCCAGTTCACCAATCAGCGTTAGGTTTTGCTGTATAAAAGATCACGTCAGAAATTCAGCTTCCTCCTTTTCAACCGCTTGCCTGAAGTGCGAAGGTGAGTACGGTATAATCCTCAAACATCGAATGTTGCGCGCGGGTTTGAAGGTGATAAGGTTTAGATTTAGTTCGTCTGATTGTTTCTCCAGTGTTTAGTTTGAGAATTGTTGGCTTGAGTCGCAGGATGTTTTGGTTTTAGGAGTGTTTGAGATGTTGTGTTTTAAGTCTGGGTTTGAACCGAACTCCAATAGAACGCATTCCAGTTTACTTTAATAGCCACAAACTATTTATAACCGTGTAAAATAACTAGCAAAGTCTCACAGTATCTTTAACTTCAACAAAATAACTTCAGATGAGGCGCCATTCCACGCTACAGACACTCGTGCTGGGCTAAATGCATGTTACGTCTTTTGCAGTTTCCCTTTTAAACTTTTTTTTTTTTTTTTTTTCAGATGTTAGCTGAAGTTAGTTTCGTGTAGCCTCGGAGTTCCAGCTCAAATCAATACTTGCTATCCAGAGGTATATAACTTTAATACGGTGTTATGTACAGTACGCATAACGTTGTTTCCCCCGTTTTTTTATGCGGGTCTTAAAATGTACGGTATTGTATAGCGTTTTGGGCCAAATCGTAACCGATTAAAGTTCAGTCATGCCACTTTAAATGTTTAGTCCAATACAAAAGAGGCCTTATTCCAGTACGGTTATCTAAACATGCACTCAAATTGCATTAAATGTGATGCTTGTTTTGAACCCAATCATGTTTGTTAAAGAATTAAGTGGGCTCTGAAAATGCATCTTCTGCAGAGTAAAATTCCTTTGGTAGACCCTTTACTGAATTTATAGTTCTGTACTAAGTAGTTCAGTTTGCCTTTACAAAGCCAACAGCAACCCTGTAGCTGTAAGCGCAAAAACTTTTCCCAGTGGCCAAAAATGAACCCCCCCCCCCATTCTTGACTAGTTCTAATACATAGTATTATGGAATTTAATGGCTACAGGTTTCCAATTTTCCAAATCATGTTTAACAGAAGAGACTCTTAAAGGTTTGAAGAGTTATGAGTAAATGTTTACTTTTTTATTTTATAATTTATTATATTAGGACAGATTGTTTTTCAAGGCCCTGATCGAAGCTGTCCTGTTCATCTATAACAGGCACTGGTCAAACAGGAGCCGATAGCAACACTTTTACCGACGGTCGCTGTACAGTTTGCCTATAGCTGTCCCAGCAACATTAAGGGAATGGACAACTGAATCCCAACTCTGTGTTAATGTTCTGTTAATGTTCTACTGTATGTAGCCTCTCTTAACTGTCACTTTTTTTCCCATGCAGGTTGGAGGATTCAGAACAAGCTGAATGTGTCTGTCTGAATGAAACATTAACCCCCCCCCCCCAAAAAGAAATCATGATCTTCCTTGATAGGGGCTGAATGAACAATCTCGAAGGTTTGTTTTCTGTTTTCTTATTTGCTGATTAACTGAACCCACAATATGAACCACATTCGTGTCATGTCCAACCGCAGCAAAGGATATGCGTTTCTAAAATTTAAACCAAACCAACAGTGGCATTGGTCTATCATTACACCCCTATAACTGAACCATTTTGTGAATTTCAGTGGCACTGGCTTTAGTAAAACTAAATTGGCTTTTCATGGCCCTGATTGAAGCTGTCCTGTTTGTCTGTAACCGGTGCAGATCAAACAGGAGCCGATAGTAACCCTTTTACTGACGGTCGCTGTGCAGTTTGCCTGTAGCTGTTTCAGCAACATTTAGTAAAAGGACAACTGAGTGCCGCCACTTTTTTTTTTTTTGGATGTCTTTCTGTATGTAGGCCTGCCTAACTGTTACTGTTTCGTGCAGGTTAAAAGATGCTGAATGTTTTGACATCAAGCGCTCCAGTCATGATCATCCTTGATGGGCTGAATGAACAAACATGAAAGGTTGGTTTGCTATAAGTTTTCTGTTTCTTTGTTGGCTGTGATGACAAACTTGCCCTCTCTGAGAGAGCAGCTCTATTATGACAATCATAAACTTTGCTGAGCCAACTCTGTAACTGCAGGTTTTCTATTATTATTATTTTTTTCTGTACTAATTTATTTTTCTCTCCGCTCCAGCCAGATGCAGACGGTGCAGTGCTTTCAAGTAGTCACAGTGGGCCACTGTTCTTGTAAGTTTAATGTTGATTTTAGTGTTGCACGTTTCCGAGGATCAGTGCTCTCAATTTGCGCTTCATTCTCTAATTGCGTGCTAAATCAATGGGGAGACTTTGACCGCCTGTCTGCTGGTGTCTGTGTCGGTCACTCTACTGTCCAACATAAACCACTAGCAGCAAAGTGGATGTGCATGATGACTGTGGCCTAGATTAACCCCCATAGTTTAAATTTATATTGGTGTTAATTTAAACGTTTGTCAAACTATTGTTTAAACAATCCTTTTCAGTTTAAAGCCCCCCCCTCCACCCTCTGCCTTGGGTGCCACCCACCAAGTAAAGTGAACTTCTAGTGTGTGTGCACCAATTGGTTTCGTATTTGCTTTGAGTAACAATTCAATTCCAAAGAGGTTAACATTGGTTACTTTCTACTTTTATAAATGGGCTAATTCACCCCCAGAAATGATTATGGTAATTTTTTTCTTTTGACTATGGAAATCAGTTGCTGCCATGGGTTTTGACCATGGGACTGGAATACACAAATGGTGTAATAAGTGTGCATAAATGTTTTTTTTTTTTTTTTTTTTTTTTTTTTTTTTTTTTGCTTAGGTGCTGGTGAGCTGTAGGAGTGGTGGTACAGTCTGCTTCAAATACATGGGTATGGTGCCATCAACTTGTTTAACTTATTTTTTTTGACTGATCAATGATGATGGTATTTTGATGGTGACTGCTGGATGAAACTTGCGGATATGGGACTGAGATCAGTCATTGTTAAATGTGTAGATTGCTTTTTGTTTGTTTTTAACTGGCTAAATTAACATTATTTTCCTCTTACAGGAACGTGGGTGCTCTTGGACTAGGGGTGCAATTTTTAAGTTTAACCCTGATGTCTTACATGTGCAACTTGTCTTTTCAAATGTTGTGCCTTTTTACTTGAATAAAAGCTATTTTCCAACAATTCTGGACTTATTTGTGAATGATACTAAAGTATAACAAAGAACACTTGATTAAACTTTGATTTAAACATTTAAAAAAAAATAAAAAAAATTTAAAGCACAATTGAGGTGATGTTTCTAATTCTTACAGCAAAAACATAACTCCTGTAATTGCAGTGGTTACCATTTTATTACCAGAGACAAACTTGTACAATCTTTGAAGGACTTTTAAACCACGTTTTCTCATAACAGGAAGTCAGATCTTAATTTGCATTATTACATGCAAGAACAATGGCATTATAAAATAAAGCTGCCAGTCTTCTGCCCATTGAAGTAATAAATTTAAAGCAGTACCACATCCATTTCCAACAGCAGGCCCTGAAAACAGGAGAAAAAAAAAAGTTTGTCAAACATTCTTGCTGTAATTTACAGGTGACATCAGATGCAACATTACCACTAAGCTTGTTGCCTTACCATACTGCTTCATTCCAGAGCAATTGAATGTAGTTTTAGGTCCGCAATCTCCAAATCAGGAGAACTGCTACCACTGCGGTCACTGTATGCATCTCTGTGAACACAACAGCTTTGGATTTTATTTCATATATTAAGCTTGCATCACTAATGAATCAAAACATTATGTCTGAAGTCTTCAGTTCCCTGTTTTTATTATGAACCATCTTTGGATGATGAGATTGGGTAAGAGAATTTTGGCTGCTTATGGAACACAAGTCCATACCGTGGTGACAATCGACAGCCTTTCTGTAGGTAACCTGGAAGCCTCCCAGCAGCAGCCAACAACAGGCCCAGGTATGGTGGAGATGGCTTTATGGGTCTTGATGTGAATTCTGGGTGATACTGAACACCAACAAAATAAGGGTGATCTGCCAAAAAAAAAAGGTCATGCTATATATATATTTTTTTACTTTGAGGTAAACATTTGCATTCTTAAACCTGATATTTAAGTACACAAGGCAACAAAATATATAACCAGGGTTTCCACTCAAATTTTCATGAGTAAACTGCTGAATTTCCATGACCTCTAATGAACAGAAACACAGGCTGATGTTTATAATAATATAACAGTAAAATGGTTTTGACTTTAAAAGCCACTGTTAGAACAACAATAGTTTATTTACCTCAGATATTGAAAAAAATAAATCTGAGGTACTTATTGTTTGCATGGCTGCAATACTATAGATCAATCATTTATATTTCTGTCATCTACATTTTAAACTTAACTGAAGCCAAAGCTCTTCATTTATATTAACCTAGCATGTTAGCCTTAGTTAAAAGGTACACTTTTGAGACTGCATTTGACTTAAGTGACTGCTTGAGGAGCATGAAAGGAAAGGAAACAGTGCATTTAATAACAAATCTGTTTCATGGTCTCTTACTCTCTTAACTTATGATAAACATTTGTGTTGATATGACAATAGAGTCATTACTTATTAATTTTAAGACTGGCAATAATACCCATTTCAATTTAACTTGATGTCCTCTCACATACCGTCCAGCTCTATGACCTCCATTCTCTCACCCTCCACATCCTGACCCACAAAACGGAAGCCTTTCTCCTCAAAATGATGCTTTAGCTCTGGGTTCACCTGATCAGAAAAAAAGGATTTTTGGTTTCATCCATACTGCTAGACAGATTTGTTTATATAAACCTTAAGCATTGCAATCAAATTACATATTTTTGAACAAGCATTTATTCTTTTCTGTCATCATGTTCAGAATTAGAGAAAACCCACTTTGAAAATGTAATAAGGGTTACCAGAAGCATAACTTTTTTCCTTTTTGGTAATTTAAGAATTGCGTACATTATGCCCAGTCCTATGTTTACGATTATATTTTGCTATTACATACACATTATAAATAAATAACATACCTCAAAACGATGCCTGTGTCTTTCCTCTACATAATCTACATCTCCGTAAAGTTTTCCTGTGAGAGAGAAATAAACATTCGTTAAAATGCATCATGTATTTGAATAGAACTCATTGGTATGGTGTTACAGTTGGTGAAATGCACTTACTAAGTATGCTGCTTTTGGTTTTGAAAATAGTTCGTCTTTTCCCCAGCCGCATGGTTCCCCCCATCTGCCCTGGATTGTGCTCTGGCATGTCAATCACCTAAGAGATGACCAATTAAACACATTCTTATCTCACTACATCTATTAGTTTCGGACATAAAATGGACCAGAAATTCACATTAAAATCAAGTCCAATACTCACCACAGGATGTTTTGTTTCTGGGTCAAATTCTGTTGAGTTAGCATCTGGGTAAAAGAAAAATCACACGTTGTTCAAATCTGCTTGGTAAAAACAGTCCTTACAACTTCATTTTTTATGTTTGTAAAGGAAAAATGTACCCGTCCAATCCAAAATGTTCCTAGCAAATTCACACACAGCTAACTGCATCCCCAAACACACACCTGAAAGACGAATAGTTTAGATGGGTTACATTTTCAGCCACTGCATAACATTTTGGGTTTATTGAATTTTGAATTGTTTCCTACCCAGGTAAGGCTTTTTCTGTTTCCTGGCCCAGTTGATGGCCTGAATCTTGCCCTCTGTCCCTCGTACTCCAAAACCTCCAGGTACCAATATACCACTGATGACATGAAAAACAAACAAAACCATTAAAAAATTAAAAAAAATACTAGAGGTGAAACAGATTACAAGACTCCTGGTTTGGCTCTATACCACTGACACACAAATCGCATCAGTTTTCAGATGATCTTTTCTCACCAAACACTGGACACTGACAAAACTCTTCATGTTTAACAAAATGTTTACTTTTTAATCCATGCAACACATACATCCCACACGGTATGGCGTAGTAAAAATGGATGCATGATACTAGGAAAATATTCGATATGTGATGATGCTGAATACTGAGATAATGATATTTCTGCCAATATAACATTTACCTAGAGAAATGCTATTTTTGTTAGGTAGTTTTAAAATAATGTAATGATCATACTAAAACAGATAATAGATTTTTTTTCGGCTTGACTCATTTTACTGCATTACTCACTCTGAACTGCAAAGCTTCTGCCAGGCCTCATGGTACTTCACTGGCTCTTCCTGTAATGTGCTGGGCTCCAAATCTGCAGAGTCAACATACTACAAAACAAGCAGAATGGGTTAACATTTATTGATGCGTGTTTATTCTAAATGTTCAAATAAGACCTTTTCTTTTTTAGCCAACTGTTGCATGTGTTTAAGTTTTCACCCACCTTAACCTCTAGTTTGTGGCTGATGGCGAGAGCAGAGTGCTCCAGGGCTTTGATCACTGAGGCGTACGAGTCTGAGAACTTGGTGTACTTCCCTACCAGTGCAATGGAGCATTGCTCCAACAGCCTGTCTGATCTACCATCACAAACAACATAAAAAATAAATAAATAAAACTTTTGGTGGAACTATGGACTATTGTTGTAATACATAAATTGCCCCATTATGGAATTTTGAAATTTCAAAAACAACTCATGATGAGTGAAAACAAGAAGCTTAAAAACCCCTCCCTCAATCACTGTAGCAGATTGCAGGGGATCAAAATGAATTTATGACACAAACGAATGGCTTCTGCACTGTGCTTATTTTACTGTCTAAACATGAGTAAATCAATGGTTAAAGTTGTTTGAAACAGGCTTGGAAATAAACTATGCAGGGCTGTGGCCCTCTGGAAACTTAAGTTTGACATCCCTACCATTGACTTAAGATGCAGATGGGCAGTTTGAAGGACTCTGGTTAAACGGTAAAAAAGCAGCTTTCACACCAGACATGGAAAGCGATGTGCTTTGAAACCCATTCATTTTCTTTTCAATGACTTGAGCCGCATCTAAATGAATGCACTTTTGTTCACACTAGTCCAACTTCTGCATCCATGTTAATTAATACTGAATGTCGTTGTTATATGCTGTAATATGCTGGTGTACAAACTGCAGTGCTTTATCATCATTATATGCATTGGGCTCACACATATACTGAACCATGGTTGCTTGCTTCAGCACATATAAGCCGTGATAGGCATTGCATACAGTAGACCAATCACTGCAGATCAGTGTCACGCAAAGGAGGGGTTTGGAAAGATTATTCTCTGAACAAATCATCAATAAGATAATTAGATAAAAATGTATGTACATTGGCGACGCGGTGGCGCAGTGGGTAGCACGTTCGCCTCACAGCAAGAAGGTCGCTGGTTCGAGCCTCGGCTGGGTCAGTTGGCATTTCTGTGTGGAGTTTGCATGTTCTCCCCGTGTTCGCGTGGTTTTCCTCCGGGTGCTCCGGTTTCCCCCACAAGTCCAAAGACATGCGGTATAGGTGAATTGGGTAAGCTAAAATTGTCCGTAGTGTATGTGTGTGAATGAGTGTGTATGAATGTTTCCCAGTGATGGGTTGCAGCTGGAAGGGCATCCGCTGCGTAAAAACATATGCTGGATAAGTTGGCGGTTCATCCCGCTGTGGCGACCCCAGATTAATAAAGGGACTAAGCCGAAAAGAAAATGAATGAATGAATGAATGTATGTACATTATAAGATAATAAAAGTGTTTTTTGACCTTGTATGCATATGAGCCTGTTGTTGGGGACTCCCAAACAAAAAAATATGACCTTTTATAATTTATAGTAGGGTCACTTTAATATCAATGTATGAACTGATCCCGAATGTGTTTCCATGGTTTAAATGCATATTCTTACCTGTCTGACATCTCTTTCCACTTTGCGAGCATCTTTCTGGGTCTGTTTTCAATAGGCAGGTTCAGTCTGCGACAGAAATATCCCACAACACCCTGGTCTTCTAAGAGCAGTGGCACTCTGTAGATGGATGATACATCATGTACGCAGATCACCTGTAGAGAATACCAAATTACATCACTGAGTTTCAGAAACAAATCATGAATCAATGACTTTGATAACTATTTATATTTATTAAGTCAGGAAAAAAAATTCTGGATAAACTATCCTTTTAAGAACAATGCACGATCTTCATGAGGAGTTTTTCTGCCCATACAAATATGAATAATACATGCAGTTGTTACAGTGACAGTTCAACCAAAACTGAAAATTCTGAACAATCCCTTTAATAAATGAGACCCATTGTGGTTAAAACATATTATGAATCAATTTCAGCAGGAGGCAAGTTTTACATATTTTTCTTTTCAACAATAGTTACATTTAATTTCCAACTTATGTGGCTATTTTAACATTAACAGTTATGCTGTTGGCATTCAAGCCTATCCAGACTTACCTGTTCAGGCTCCACATGACAGAACATGGATATCTTCTCTTTAACTGAATTATCAAGTGGAGTAGAGCATCGGCACATTATCTGAAACAATAAGAAAAAAAGAACATTGAAAATACTGAGTGAAAGGAACTGACAGATATTGCACAGCAAATGCCCAAATAAAGTTTACTCCACACAATCATTTAAATATGATTTAAAATATGTGGTGAAATTAAATCATCAAAGAAGTTATGTTTTTATATTCATATTTCCTTTCAAGACCTGTTCACACAACTGTTTTGGCAAATCTGAACAAATAGACTCTATAATCTAAAATACTTTAAGTAGTCCGCTTTCAACCACTTGCAGGGCTAGTAGAAAACACATTTGATCAGAATAAAGAATGTGGTAAAACAATATTCCGACATTACATGTAATCTTTATGGGACATGTTATCAGAAAATGCACCAAAACAAGGGATTCATATTTCACTGTGCTGTCCCAAAACAGATCAAAATCATGAAGAGATAGAATTTTAATTTATTTGTGAACTGTCATCATTTACTTTTCAAACCTTTACGAGCTTCATCCTTATGTGTAACACAAAATAAATTTTGAAGAAAGCTGTAAACCTGTAACCATTGACTTCCTTAGTATGAAAAAACAAATACTATGAAAGTCAATGGTTAGAGGTTTCCCACTTTCTTCAAAATATCTTCTTTTGTGTTACACAGAATAAAGTCACTTAAAAAGGTTTGGGACCACTTAAGAGAGAGCAAATGGTGAGTACATTTTCATTTTTGGGTGGACTTCCCTATAACTGCCATCCACATAATTTTCATTTATTTGCATAAGTTCATTCAGTCAATAATACTTACGTGCCATACCGAGCACTACCAAGAAAGTTATGCAGAGTGGGATGAAATAAGAGAACAGGGTCTCAGCAAAATATGAAATGATGTCACATAAGTAGAGACACCACTGACGCGTTAATAATATTAGATGTCAGTTGGAAACAGGGCCTGAAAAGATTTAGTGAGTTATTATTTCTCTACCAGAAGCTTTTTTTTAGGGATTTTTCTTGCTTCACAGATAGAACTTAATTGGCAAAGAACTGTGAGGCTGGAATCGATATCAGGTCACCGTAAACAAATTTGCACTATGTCTGTGTGATTAACTCCAAACGTAGCTGCACTGACACAATTTTGCACATACAATAATACTAAAACTAGTGTTGTCAAAAGTATCGAGTTCAGTACCAATCGTGACAAAAAATATTTTTAAACGTCCATTTCCCATTTCAAAGCCACGAAGATCAGTCGATCCATCAGTGGATCGCTCTTATGTCAGCTCATAGACAGACCAGCTGATTGACGCATCTTTGAAATGCTCCAGTGTCCCTGTATCGGTGTTTGCACTCAGTTTCCAGCAGTGAACTGATGACCTTCACTGCCATACACAGTCATTTCGTTAGTGGGAAACAGATGTTTTTAAAATTAAAAGATTGGTACGGACATTCCAGTATTGTGACAACACTAACTTAAAACAAACACAGAAATGGCCTATGAAACTTGACTCACCAAGTCAGGTGACAAACCCAGTCCTCTGAGCTCTCGTACACTGTTCTGGGTGGGTTTGGTCTTCTGTTCTCCTGTAGCACTGGGCTGGACATCAACAATGACAGAGTATGTCACATAACCACAGCGTGTGCACATGTGATATGATAAGATATATATATATAAAATGCCCTGTCCTGTGTGTCAAAATGCGAATATACACAACTCACCTGTGGCACCAGACTGACGTGAATATTGCAGAAGTTCTCTCTCTTCACTTTAAACTGAAACTGTCTGAACGCCTCAATGAAAGGCATGCTCTCTATGTCTCCAACTGTCCCACCCAACTGCGAAAAGGCATATATAAAATTCAGACATCAAATAGCCTGTTAAAAGTAAATAATTTAGCTCATCACCCTTTTCTTACCTCAATGACGCAAACCTGGGGCTCAAGGTCATCATCATCTACAGGAATTTTGGCTTGACGCATCACCCATTCCTGAATAGCATCAGTTATGTGTGGCACCACTGGAACAAATGAATAAACAAGTTCTTCCAACTTACTTCTAAACACACTTCTAAAACTTATTTAATGGTATTGTGTCTTTTATTTAATGCCATGTCGGCTTCATGGCAAATACAATTTAGAATAACTTGACAAAATAGACAAACAAGTTATTACATCAGACTTTTTTTTACATTAAAGGGCACCCCTTTTTCCAGATTTAATATAAGTCTTTTGTGTCTCCAGAATGTGTCTGTAAAGTTTCAGCTCAAAACACCCATCAGATTATTTATTATACCTTTCAGAAGTTTGTATTTTTTAGCTCTGAGCATCAGCTTGTAGCTGTTTTTGTGGACTGTGCCTTTAATGCTAGTCCTACCCGCCCACCGTTCCCACGTGCCTGTCAGTGTGCCTCAATCTCCGCCCTCGGCTGCGTCAGATAACAGACAGACATGAAGGAAGCAGCTCTCACGTAACGTTTGTGAGAAATATTACAGTAAGAACTTTTCCAATGATTATTTGATGTATTTGTTGTGGAGTTGCAACGATGAGTCACACACAATGCCGTTACAAAGTTCACACACACACAAACACAGCGGACACACAGACAGCGCGCGCGTTTAGCTTTACGCTGTTATTGCATGGCAAATGTGACAGGATACACATTAATATCCACTGCTGTGTAGATATCAGTTATGTTAATGTACAAAATAAACCTGATTTAACGTCCACAAACCGGGATTGAATCGTCTTCTTTTATAATTGTACTGACACGTGGCTGTGGTGATAAAGTAAAGCTGAAGTAAATCGCTGTAATTCATTACAAACATGCACTGTTTTAAAAACGTGTAAAACTTGTAAAACTCACTCTTGATCACATTTGATGATGATTGATGATCCTAGCGAACTGAACCGATCTTTTATTCCCGGTTGCTTTGCGCACATCCTGTCTTGTTGATATGATTATACGCATTACTACGGAGACATGTTAATACATAGCTGTCAATCAATTCGGTGGGCGGGGAAACCGCACTCCTATGTCATGTTACGGTCGGCCTCAAAATGGTAGGGATTTGGATGCTATTTTAAAGTCAGGAAATTAAAAAAAAAGAGACTTATTGTCTTTATATCACCCCAATATGACTGTGGACACACTATACATACACACAGTTCTGTCCAAACAGCTTAAAAAAGATGATTTTCATCATAGGTGCCCTTTAATATAGGGATTTCATTTTTATTTTCTCATTGTTCTGGCAAAATATTACGAAACAACTCTAAGCAAGTTCACTTCATAATAAAACCCTACAAACATTAAAAGATGGTCCAATAAAATATGTTTAACAGAGAGAGGAATCATGTTACAAAACATGCACAAAGTAAAGCCCATTTAAAATCTATTGTCTAGGTCTTCTGGACAAGATTTCAACGTGCACTTGAGTTAACAATAAAATCTGTAGTTTTACAAGGACTTGACCTTTATAAACATTAACATAATACAATCTACTTACCCTGTACAGTTTTGCCCAAATAATCTCCCCTGCGCTCTTTGTTGATGACAGACTGGTAGATTTTCCCTGTGGTTAGGTTGTTGTCTTTGGTGAGCCTGATGTCCAGAAAACGTTCATAGTTTCCCAGATCCAAATCAACCTCTCCCCCATCATCCAAAACAAACACCTCACCTGTACAACAGCAAAACACATCTTTTACAAACACCACAGAGCTCTTTATTTCCTACCATATAAGTAAAAAAAAGGCTTCATAATAGTTAGCCTATTACTCATGAATATTTAAACATTTTCTAAAGAAGCAAGTGGTTGCTTTTTTTGTTTTACTTTTTTTAGCATGATGCCTTGCTATTAGTGTGGAATGGGCAAATGCTAGGTTGCTGCTAACATTTAAGTGGCTTTTTTAATGTTGCTATGGAGTTACGGAGGATGCCAGCGTAAATACTATTCAGTTTAACAAAAGTTTATGGACTTTTCAGGCACCTTTAAAACAAGAATCATTTGATGACATTAAGGACTATTTCAGTATCACAATTCAGCATTAAAATACTAACTAACAGTATTGCAAATCTGTGTAGTTCGCCATTAACCTTTAAGCCACTACATTTTATACATTTGTCAACAAGTGTTTAAAAATAAAATTTAAAAAAAAAGTATTACTATAGCATAGGAATTGTGTGAGATTACCGTGCTCATATGGCGAGAAGGTCCCTGCATCTATGTTAATATATGGGTCAATCTTGATGGCTGTGACATGCAGGCCGCAGGATTTGAGAATCGTGCCCACGCTGCTGGCTATAATACCCTTCCCAATACCTGAGATCACACCACCCGTCACCAGAATATACTTCATTTTGCTGATCATATGCTGAAAAAAAGAAAGGAAAAGACAGAATGTGATTTTACATGACAGAATTTCAAAAACAAAAAACTCAAATATTAAAATTTGCTGTTAATTTACTCATCCTCAGGTCAAAAAATATGTTTTTTTTCTTCACTAGAACAACATCACTAGAAGCAACTGGTCCTGAGCATGTTCAAGACAGCATGTATGCAAACGTATTGGTGCATAATAGAAGCATGGGTACAAACATGCTGTTTGTTTACAACGGAGAGTGGATGTATTTTTAATGTTCACCAAACTGGTATGTACTTGTGCTTATATACGTTTCAGCAGAGACAAACAAACATATAGACATATAAATAGGAAAGATAGACAGCCAGACGAATAAATATACCCTAGTTACTGAAAGGGTGTGGATTAAATGTTGGTTCAGTTTCTTGCATAAGACCTCAAAGCATCACAAGAGCCACAGGTATTACTTTGGTAATTACATTGGCTACTTTTTTCAGCTAAAATCTTCTTTAAATGTTCTAATGAATACATAAAAGTCAAATGGGGTTGATTGCCTGGGGTAAACTAACAGAAAATCTTCACTTTTGGGTGTACTAGTATATATATTACCCTATAGGTAACATTGATTTATTTGGTTTCTAGTTAAAAAGCTATTTTGTCTATCTTTTAACACAAATCTATAACTAAGTCCAATCGTACATGGCCAAACTCCATCTAAAAAGCAAACACTTCAAACTGATGAAACCAACAATATCTGAAGAAACAAGCAGGGCTGCGAAATGCTTCAACGAGACAGCAAATTAATTATCTATTCTTTGTTCTGCAATACCCAAAACAACACGTTTTATTGAGCATCAAACATCTTATGGAGTCAGAGATATAGCTCATTCCAGATACACAAATTACTCAGGGTTTCTGAGCATGAAACATTGCAAAACACATTTTCAGTCAGCTGATGAGGTTGTAACGCTAGAAAAAAAGAAAAATGTGGATCCCTGAGAAAAATGCGAATCATTATCTAGCGTCGATCAACTTTAATTGTTTATGCTGAATTACTCCTTTCAATTATATTTGTGATTGATTTTTAGGTCATGTCGTTTTGTTAAATTATTATTTATCGACAGTGTTCACACCCAACTAACACACAAACATCTTAAAACAGCTGTGGTGGTAACGGAATACTATGGTAAATAGTTTAAAATGCATCACCAGTAGGCTATAGACGAGTAATATGTTCTTACAACGGTATAATTCATGCTATTGAACTTGTACCATGTGCTAACTAAATGAACATGAGTTTGTTAAACATCTAACAGTTATAAGAGCTACAACTCTTTTACAGATGATGACTGAATAAATATTTTATTACACAAGTGCTGTGTTGTCTCTAGGTTTAAGCTACGAACATGCTTTCAACAACAAAGCTCAGAATCCACCAACTTACCCGACGCTTTGAAGATATGCTGTTTGGATATTTACTGAAAATATATTTGACTGGCTTGAAGCAACAGGTATACCACGATATCCAAAACACAAGAAGCGTGAGTGTAAAGTTACAATAAACGTGTTCGCGTTACACTCTTGCTTGCTGTTCTTCAACACGTGCCGCTAGACCCGGTCACATACGGCAAGCCAGATGCGCGTTTCACAAATGCAGAACGGCATTTCGTTGGGCTACTGCATAGACTGTAAAGGGTTACTGGGTTGCTTGCGAAATCACGATGAATATTATTTAGCTACGGTTACAGTCTATAGATTTCAAGAAAGGGCAGACAATGCCACTGACCGCTGTGAATCGAGAATTACGCTTTGTGAAATTGTTTTTAATTAGCCTAACAGATAAATACAAAAGAAAAAATAATAGATGTAGACACTGAATATAGTAGACATAATAAGATATTATAACCTAAAAATCTCCTGGATATAAGCGTATAATGTTGTGCGCCTTTATCGAGTTTACATTTATCAAGTGATATCTGCTATAAAATCCTATCAGTGAATAAAAACACTTTCATTATTTAAAATCTTATAACATAAAATAATTAACTGTAAACAATAGGCATACCTACTATCATTACAAAAATTAAGAAAATTAAGATTTTGACAAGCCTTTGCCCCCCCCCCCCCCCCCCCCCAAAAAAAAATATTCCATATCAATTACGTTATATTTTACATGGTTCCAAAATAATAATAAAAAAATAATCCAAAAAGTAGATTTTGCTTAGCTAAAATACAACACATTGAGGTCATGTGACAACAAATATAGCAACTACAGTATAATATAGCATTATTTATTTATTTATTTATTTATTTTAATAGACATGCAGTAGGGTAGGGATGAGAACCCTACAACAAGCAATCCACAACCATTATTTAAATCTATTAAGCGTCAGTTTCTAGCTTTACCAGCAGAGGCCGACTAAACCTCAACTCTGCTTACCTAACATTTGCCTTGTTATTAAACAGTATATTGGACTTGTAGGAAAATGCTTCAATTCAGTATAATATTTTATGAGAAAAAAAACATATAAATTACTCTTTAGCTTTATCAAATAACAGTACTATGATTTTGTTTTAATAATTAGTCTGTTGAGTTTTTTTTCATGTAACTGATAAAGTAGTCCTATTTTCCGGTGTATGTAGACAGGTGGCAGTGTTCCCCACATTATTATACAGCTAAACCACTGACCTTGAAACGTGTTGTCTTCATAATACTCATACTCATGTAAGTTAACTTTTTGGCCATCTAAAATATTTTTTGTGTACTTTTACTATACTGCATCCATTAAATGTATAACAACTTAAAGACAGATGTCCTCATATAAAGCTGAAAACAAGACTGGTTCTTTGAAGCATGCTGAGGCAGAGGTGCTGGAGCCTGTCTAGTCTGTTATAGGTGTAATAAAAATGGTTTGAAGTCTTCCTATAATGCCATTCAAAACTCAGCTTACTTTCTTAATGTAACATAATTCTTAAATAAATAAAAATATATAATTAAATAGGGTCAGACCGTGCAACTTGATTTCATTGTTCGCAATAAGATTATTTATCAAAAAAGTAAATATCCACCTTTGATATGATGTCGGCTTCAGCCCATTTCTGCTTTAACTTGAAGACCCCAACACAGCAGGGAGTGAGATCACTGGAGGACATAGACAGATCATCTTCTGTCATATGTAACTGTAACTGAATGCCTACTATTATAGAGCTAATTTTCTCAGTAGCCCAGAGGACACATTGTCCTCTTTAACCCCCATCAGATGGTTCACTCATTTGTACAGGCTCTGATCTCCCGCTTGCAATGTAGAGAGCCACTCCAATGGAGGGCGGAAGTCAAATGTAGGAAAAAACAGGGGCAGAGTGAGAACAGACAGTTCATGTGCTCAAATAAACGCTTGATTTCAGAGTGACACATGAACACTGGGTCTTAAACAGTAGGTGTGGGAAACTATCTCAGATCTGAACAGTCAGAGAAAGAGATAAGACATTTTTAGTTCATCTCTGACAACAAGGCTGATTTAATTAACTCCCCCCTCCCCCTTGTGGTTCAAGCCTCTCCACCAGCAGCTCTCTAATCATTTCCTCTAATTAAAACTCAACCAGAGGAACCATATTTGGAGAGGTACAGTCAGACAGATCTGTCACACTACATCAGTCAAGGACACATTCGTAACACTCCAAAAACTATTACAATGCCTGCCTTGACTGCATTTTAAGGCATCTCTGTACTACTTTTTAAACAGGTGCTTCACTGATGCCTAAAGTATTCTTAGCTTTTTATGAGTACACAAAGAGTCAGCATGCGTGACGCAAATTTCATCATCAGAATATGCTCATTCCACTGGATTTTTGCAGACATGCATATTGACCTTATTCTGCAATGGGGACGTGCGCTTGTTTTTGCGATAGTTTAGAACTTCCAATTCAGTTGCCTATGGGAGAGATATTAAACGGCGGATAACAATCAGACTACTTGTTCTACAAACAAGTGTGCCCATGGCTATACACAAAAAGTAGAATAACACAATAAGAAAATATCAATTTGCAACATCGAACAGCATAATAAATGCGACCGGAAATCTCGAGACAAAAAGATTCCGATGGCTGTGCAAGCTTGTTCTTGAAAAATAGCGTCAATGTTGTATGCGCAGGTCACATGGGTGTTTCTTTTTTTCTTATTCTTTTGCAGTAATTAGTTCACCAACAAGGTGGCAACTGTGCCTTAATTGTTAACGTAAATTGAATTTACAATGAAAAACGGAACAGACGTGGACATCTACATCTACACTGACAATGATTGCATATAGAAAAGTGACATAAAGTTTTTGTATGACTCTATAGCATGAAAGAGTGCATCTTATTCAGCTCCCTAGCTCTCGTAGTCGTGTGTACACATATTGGGGAACTAGTAAGGACTGTGATGAGCTTGGCTCACTACACATTGGGACACTGATAGTGTGACATGAGAATATCCTTGCTGTACAAAACTAAAACTGGAATTTATAAACAACAGCAGCACTAATATTTTTTCATATATTAATTTGACAAAGTTTTTAAAGTACAGCTAAATTAATTAAGTAGCTAAATGATTTTTTTCATATACCAGCAACATTTCAAACATTAAACAATTCTAAATGTTTACTAGATTGCTCTTAACACTTTTAGCTATGTTTGTTCATGTTAAATATAAACAAATAATCGATTCGTTTTAGGAAAATCTCTCTCATTTGTCTTATAATGATTTAGTTCACATAATTCATGTTTCGCACTTCAGAACTTCTGTTAAGGGAGCATAGTGAGCATCGCTTTCAGTGCACTGGATGGATTTTGAGATTGAGAAAGCCCTTAAAATATCTGATTGCTAATACATTGTGGTTCATATTGCTCATTCCCTAGTGTGCTGCTACTGAGCAAGTTGACCGAATTAGAAAAGCCAAACATATGGAGCTGGTTATGTGATTCAAGCTTCAAAATGTGTTCATTCATAAACTGTGGTCTATATTCAGAAGCATGAGGATGAGTCTATATTAGGGTATCATCATCTTAGCACATGTGATGATGAACACGTGAACCTTATGAACACATATGAGGAGTCACATTTTTTCTTTTGCGAGGGTCCAGAGGAAATTAAAATTAAAGGTGAAATCTTTTTAACATCTCAAATATTTATCCTAGACAGAAATGAGGTCAGTTTACAATCAAATTGAGACATTAGCATAAGTCTCCTGCTTCTCACATTTATCTCATAAGACAAAAACTTTAATACTCTCACATTTGTCTCCACCACAGTCTCCACAACATCCCAAAATGTGCTCTTTTTTGAGACTTTTTTGTCTCCACTAAGGTTTCATAAGAGATCTTATCGACATCTTAACATGTGCTCAGGTAGTGCTCCTTTGTAAATTAATTTGTTGCTCTCTCATTTGTATCCTCTAGAGATCTTTTCAACATCCCAAAATGTGCTTAGACCTTTCTCCCTAGTAAAGGAATCTGGTGTTCTCACATTGGTCTCCACTCAAAGTTTCATTAGAGACCTCCTCAATGTTATGGTATTAGCTCAGACTTTCTTCCTTCCCAAATTAATGTATTGCTCTCACATTTGTCCCCTCTAAAGTTTCATTAGAGATCTCCTCAACATCCCAAAATGTGCTCAGGCATTTCTCCCGGTGCTCTCACATTTGTCTCACATTTGTTTCATAAAAGATCTCATCAATGTCTCAAATGTTAGAATTTTCTCCATCATAAAGGAATCTGATGCTCTCACATTTGATGAAGTTCACAACGTAGGTGTCACGTGTCCAGTGGTTTTGGTGAGTTACTGTTACTATGTCATGTGATCTTCCCCATGTTTTCATGCTCCATGTGTGTTTGTTTATATCATGTGATCCCTTTGTACTGTTTCCTGCCGTTTCTTGATTATTCATGAGTTCCACCTGTGTTCACCCCGTGTGTATTCAGTGTGATTACATCCTGTGTATTTATATCCCTGTGTTGAGTTAGTTCCTTGTCTGGTCTTGAATTGTCATCCCTTGATGTCTTTCCTGTGTTTATTTGTTCTAGTGCCTGTAGTAAGTGGCTTTGTTAATAAATACGTGTTTTGATAACTTCTGCGATCCAGTGTGTCTCTAGTAGATTGAAAGTGTGACAGTAGGTTCAAGAGGAGCCTCAAAATTTAGACGTGTCAATCATTATCACATGGGAATAAAAGCACTGTGTCAGTTGACAATTATTTTCTGTTATCCCACCATCTACCCCTATCCTCCCCCTAATCACTGTTTTTCTGTTCAGAAGTACAATCTTAGGGGATCTGAATGCATAGCTCAAGTCGAGCCTTGAGCCTTCTTTAAGGCAGGAGGTTCGAGCCTTCTTTGGAGAACAGCAAGCCAAATTTGTTTACCATTATCTTTTATGACTGAATGAGCAGGCAAATTGTAAATAATCTCTAAAGTTTCTTAAGAGATCACATCAACGTCTCAAAATGTGCTCAGACTTTTCTTCTTAGTAAATTAATCAGGTGCTCTCACATTTTTCTTATCTAAAGTTTGATTAGCGATCTCATCAATGTCTCAAGATGTGCTCAGATGTTTCTTTATCATAAAGGAATCTGGTGCTCTCACACATGTCTCCTTTAAAGTTACATAAGAAATCTCATACACATCAGAAACATTTGAGATGCTGTTGATAATCTTCTAAAATGAGAATTACAACGAAGTCTTCTGAGTTTAGGAAGAGCAACTGCTGAGCAATGAATGACTACCTGACAAAAGTCTTGTTGCCTATCCAAGTTTTAGGAACAACAAATAACTTGACTTATAGTTGATCATGTGGTATCAGAAGTGGCTTATATGAAAGGCAAAGTCCTCTAGATTACGCTTATTTTACCAAAACAAAATATGATCATGCCTTGATTTTTATTTAATTAGGACAGTAAGGTCTGACTTTGCTTAGACAAAAGTCTTGTCACGTAACATAAATAATGTACAGTATAGAATATAAAGTCATGGTGCAGTGGAAAAAGAATTAATATTGTGTATGACTCCCATGAACTTGGAGGACTGCATCCATACATCTCTGCAATGACTCAAATAACTTATTAATAAAGTCATCTGGAATGGCAAAGAAAGTGTTCTTGCAGGACTTCCGGAGTTCATCAAGATTATTTGAATTCATCTTCAATGCCTTCTCCTTCATCTTACCCTAGACATGCTCAATAATGTTCATGTCTGGTGACTGGGCTGGCCAATCCTGGAGCACCTTGACCTTCTTTGCTTTCAGGAACTTTTATGTGGAGGCTGAAGTATGAGAAGGAGCGCTATCCTGCTGAAGAATTTGCCCTCTCCAGTGGTTTGTAATGGGCAGCGCAAATGTCTTGATACCTCAGGCTGTTGATGTTGCCATCCATGAATGTAACCCCAAACCATGATTTTTCCTTCACCAAACTTGACTGATTCTGTGAGAATCTTGGGTCCATGCAGGTTCCAATAGGTCTTCTGCAGTATTTGTGATGATTGGGATGCAGTTCAACAGATGATTCATCTGAAAAATTACCTTCTGCCACTTTTCCAAATGATCAACTAGAAGTCAAGTTATTATATTTGGCTCTTCCAACTGGGATCGACAACAAGACTTTTGTCAGGTACACTGAAAAAAATGATTTAGGGCTCAATTAAATTAAGCATAATTAAATTTTGTTCATTTAAACCAATTTAATTTAGTTTTTGATTTTAATAAATACATTTTCATTGGTTTTAAGTGAATTAGATGTGTTTTGAACCAAGCTAAATTAATTAATTAAAGTCTATAAAAAAACATTATGTTTGTTTTGTGCGCATGCGCGTTATGTTCCGTTGCCTCGGCGCCAAAGCCCAAAGGGAGTTTTCACTCTTCAGAATCCAGTCAGATTGAAGCAAGACGCCACACCCGGTGTTCTGTACATCCATTTGCACAGTAAGTCACATTTTATGTTATACCAGACTGTTTATTACAGATAATACTTTGTTGATTAGATATACACATAAAATGGTCTCGTTCGGGCCGTGTATTTTGGACAGTTTTTAAATTTCACAGTGACCAACTGTCGAGAGTGCTCATAAGTTACACACGGTTTGACAAATCTCGCTTTTATGTCACAGAAAATATTTAAGAATCTTTTTACCAATGATGTAGTTTTGTAAAATTTAAATATAATTTTTTTTATGAAGTAAACGGTTTTTATTTTTTATTTTTTAGAAAACATCGTTTTATTTGATGTGAGGACAATGTCCGTGGTCCGCCATTCCAACCGAGAAAAGTTATGTTACTAACTTTAGCTCAGTCTTTTGTGAATTTATCGCGGCTTTTACTATGGTTAACATTAAACTTGCGTTTTAGATAGTTTTAAACAGACAGTACCTTAATGATTTTTTTTATAGAACGGTTTGGTCTGGCCTAACGTTAGGGCAGTGCTATGTTGTCTTAGAGGTTGTCGAATGTGTGCCCATATTGGCGTAACGTTAACTTTTCGCGTAAAGGGCGTACGTTTCTAACGTTACAGTTTTAGAATATTTGACGCAAGTGAGATGCTGTAATTATGTCTCTGGGATTATAATACTCTAATGGGCTAAGTCAGAGTTGTCAAAACTCGTCCTGTCCTGCTGAGCTTAGCTCCAACTTGCTTCAACACACCTGCCAGGAAGTTTCTAATACATCTAGTAAGGGCCTGATTAGCTGGTTCAGGTGTGTTTGATTAGGGTTGGAGCTAAACTCTCCAGGACACCGGTATCGAGCTTGGACATCCCTGGGCTAAGTTATATGCACAGCAAGTGTTTATCAGCAGGGAGACTTTCTTTCCTCAGTAGAACATTAAAGAGAATTCAGCTAAAACTTTATGCTGGAGAAAAAAAGTTCTTGCTAACCTTATCGGTGTCGTGGGTAAAAAATATCCCTAACTAATAATATTAAATCACATGTTCAGCGATTGGCACAGTAAGTAATGTATCTAAATGTTGCCCAACATAATTGATCAGTAAACAATATGTTAAGAAGTTTCTCATTTTGTTACTTGTGCTGACTCTTGAACTCAAAATGATAATCATGTGCTTCATTTCATTTTAGGTACTGTACAACGAGTTTCCTTTGCTGAGTTCCCTGGTCAGTGGTTTACAGACATTTTCAGTCCAGACCTGCAGTTAGATTATTGCATCAATTTTTATGGTAAGTAATTACAAATTATTTATCACTACTCACTACAGTAAACAGTTTCTTTACTTAATATGTTGCTCTATAAAATTTGAATAGTCCTTAAAGTGATAATTCACCCAAAAAGGGAAATTTACTCACTATTCACTTACCATCAAGTGGTTCCAAACCTTTGAGTTTCCTTTTATCTGTTGAACAAAAAAAGTTTTTTT
>CAIGQV010000806.1:904207-917664 GCA_903798115.1 Danio jaintianensis | reverse complement strand
ACTCTGCAATAATGTCATACTTTAGGGGAATACAAAAATTAGCAACATAATCTAAAAACAGAAATCCTTTTTGCTTCAGCTCAAATGAGGTACAATTGTTTTTTACATGTTTGCAACACTCTGGAGAATTTCATTAGCCCAGTGCATCATTGCTTTTTTATACTGTTTGTCTTTAGGACTTTTATTGCTCTCTTGCCTGCACTCCATCGCTGTCATGTATCTCATTATGTAGAACAGATGACATTTGAGCAGACGTTCTACACTGTGAGCTATCTTCATGTTATCGGGGCGTCTTGCTGGGCACAGAGTCCTCTCCTCTGCTCAGACATCAGCTAATTGCATTCTCTCTCACTCTCTCTCTCTCTCTCTCTCTCTCTCTTTTTCTTTTCACAGCAATTTAGAGGGAACTGGTGCTTTTCCTGGAGCTTAGATACCGAGAAACATGAATCAGTCTTTCTCTCTTCTCTTCTTTCTCTCACAAGTTAAATACTCCTATTATGATTCCCTCACTGTTTTTTATTTTTATTTTTAAATGTCATTCTAAATTAGAAAAGAAAGTGAAGAAAACAACACATTGACTTCAATGAAAATGTTTTTCACATATTTGTAGCCCTTAACATTCGTGTTTGTATATATATATATATATATATATATATATATATATATATATATATATATGTACAACAGTTCTGTCTGGTTCTTGAATCTGATTGGCTGATAGCCATACAATATTCTGCCAGTAACAGCCCTCGTCCAGCCTTTTAACCCTTCACCTTGTGTATTATTCCGCCCACATACAGCAACAAGCAGAGGACACTCTACAGTTTGACAAATATTGCTGCTGTTGGACAACATAATGTACTTTTGAGGCTTTTTTAGTCGAGAATGTAGTTGTTTAGATTGCAACGATGCAGTTTATTTATAAGGATAGTGTCTATTTTAAAATATTTATAATTTCTGAGAAACAGCGCGTCGGCGGCCATTAGCCTGTCATTGAGCAGACCAAAGATGGTTGACGTTGTCCATCCACAAGATGGCAACAGAGACTGCATAATAAGCCCTTAGAGGAGGAAAAATACAGTGTAATTTTAAACTACAGCTGATAAAATCATTATAAATCTGGTAAGTGACTTTCTAAGTTGATCTCTCTCTTTTTCCTCTTTCTTTTTTTTGTAGTGCAGAATTTATACCATAGTAATTGTAGTGTGTTGAGTGTGAGATGGGACTCATCTTAAAGTCTTAAAACCGGAGATGGCCATCTGTTTCTAATGAGTCTCCTGTTTTCTGTTTGTCTAGACTAGTTCAGTAAACAGAAAGAATGAAGAAATGCCCGCATGAGTTTAGCGTTTTTCCTCATCACAAACCATGCCCGTAGCCAGGGGGGGTTCGGGTGGTTCGAAAGACCCACCCCTCACGGCCAAAAAGTCCAGAATTTGTCCTGTTAATTCATTCATTCATTTTCTTTTCGGCTTAGTACCTTTATTAATCTGGGGTCGCCACAGCGGAACGAACTGCCAACTTATCCAGCATATGTTTTTTTATGCAGCGGATGCCCTTCCAGCTGCAACCCATCACTGGGAAACATCCATACACACTCAATCACTCACATACACTACGGACAATTTAGCTTACCCAATTCACCTATAGCGCATGTCTTTGGAGTTGTGGGGGAAACCGGAGCACCCGGAGGAAACCCACGCGAACACGGGGAGAACATGCAAACTCAACACAGAAACGACAACTGACCCAGCCGAGGCTCGAACCAGCCTTGCTGTGAGGCAAACGTGCTACCCACTGCGCCACCGTGCAGCCCCCTGTCCTTTTATAATAAAGTGTAATTTTAAATAACTGTGGCCAGTAATTCGAATCCCATGGAGATCCCATGTGACGCGAGTCACGTGACATAACCCACTGAGCGGTAATGTTTGAATCTTTGTAGCGACATCCTCATCCATACTGAGTAACGCTATGGGTCGAAATGAAAAAGAGAGATGGAAGAGAAAGCAGGCAGCAGTGTCATTGCCGCAAAATATTAAACATATGTTCAAAAAGACAACAGGGTAAGGCTAATGTATTACTTCCGAACAGATGAGAATCTGTCGCTACCATGAGGTTCTAGACTAACTGGCCAAATTAGCCAGGATGTCCTGTATATTGAGCATTATTGATTTATCCCGTGACCTCCCATTCCCTATTTTTGCCATACATATTTTTTTTTAAATAACTGTCCGATGAAGTACCAAGTACTTTAGTACCAAGCAGAGTCCTCAGCCGTCAGCTGTCACTTCACAGCAAAAGGCGCTAATCCCGTCACGTCTGTTTTTAAGGCTGTTTACACCTGGTCACTTCATTCGTTTTATTTTGATCAGATATAAATCCGATCGCTCGGACAAATCCAGAAGGTGGTCTGGTACGAATTCCAGACGAAACTGGACATGTCTAATTACTCAAGCAATTCGCGCGTTAAGCGGTTCAAACGCGCAAAACACTCAATTCGCGCGAATAGTGCCGCAGGATGTCTATTCGCGCCTTTGCATTGACTTAACATGTAAATCACTCGTGCTTGACGCTTCATCCGCGTCTGGTGTGAACGCACCTTCATAATCATAAAATGTCAGCAAAATCACTTGTTTTGTCATCACTTTAGACATTACGCTAGAGAATCATTCAAATACTAGCTCTAAAGTGACGTTGGTGAAGTAGCAATGGTTTCTGCTGTTCTGATGTGGTTGCAGATGTGAATGAATGGGGGAAGAAAGTAGTTCCTCTTACAAGAGGATTTTGAGACTCTCTGTTTTTGATTTTCTTTTTTATGTACACGATTATGCCGTCGAACTGTTGTATAAACGCAATATCACACTTGTAGCAGTGCGATGTGGCTGTAAATTGTCACTGGTGGGACACTAAGGCACGCATGCCTCCCCCAGTGTCGATAAACAGCCACATCGCACTGCTACGAGTGTGATATTGCTCATATATATACACAAACACATGCAAACACAAATGTTAGGATAATACAGTATGTGCAACAAATGATGAAAACACATGCAAGTTTGAAAACACATTAAGAAAATATCATCATCAGTTCGACTGCACACATGCTGCAAATCCTCACAATTACTGAACAATTTTGCAAATCTTCATGACGCAACCAAGAAAGAGCTACAAATAAGAAACATGCTGCAAATCCTCACAAAACAACCAAATAGGCTACAGGTATGCACTGCAAGTATAGAAACACATGGCAAATCCTCACAATATAACTACATACATGAACACACTCCAAATAAAGAAACATAAAAATGCAGGAAGTAACATAAAAATGATAGTAATATTAGTATGCTAAGATAGCCAGCTAGTCCGCTGGTGGATATATGACATTCTTTCAAACTAACAGAAAACAGTGACTATTTATATTTCCATTTTAATTATATAATATCTAACATAGATTATTTCAGGCATGAATTAGATTTAGTCTTTACATTTGGTAAAAAAGAAAAATAAATGCAATTGTTCATACATCCCTATAAGCACATTTGGAATTGTCATTAGCATATGTCACAGGAGAAAAAGCCAGTGAAGGCATTCCCAATGAAGTGAAGCTATGGGGCTGCAGAGTTCCATCAGTCAGACATCATGGAATGATGAGAATGCTGTTTGCCATGACATAGCACTGAATGGGAAAGAATAAACAAGGAGAGGCTAGAAGAATAGGCTTTGCCAGTGGGAAGGCAGCACTAACAGTACAAACAAAGACAGAACAGACAGAAGGTATCTTCAAGGACACATAAACTTGTGATAAAGTTGAAAATTGTGATACAGGGATTACCTACATTCAAATATGCTTGTTTGATTTATTAACACTGTTTGAGTTCTATGGTACTACATGTACTATGTACTAAACATCAACAATATGGGACAACGTATCTCTGTAGTCACATTTCATTTGTGGGGTACAGAAATATCTGAAACAAAATTCTCTGGTCTGATGAGACTAAAATTTAACTCTTTGGAGTGAATGCCAGGCGTTACCTTTGGAGAAAACCAGGCACCGCTCATCACCAGGCTAATACCATCCCTACAGTAAAGCATGGTGGTGGCAGCATCATGCTGTGGGGATGTTTTTTAGCAGCAGGAACTGGAAGACTAGTCAGGATAGAGGGAAAGATGAATGCAGCAATGTACAGAGACATCCTGAATGAACACCTGCTTCAGAGTGCTCTTGACCTCAGACTGGGGCGACGGTTTATCTTCCAGCAGGACAATGACACAAAGCACACCACCAAAATATCAATGCAGTGGCTTCACAACAACTCGGTGAATGTCTTTAAGTGGCCCAGCCACAGCCCAGACCTAAATCCTATTGAACATCTCTGGAGAAATCTGAAAATGGCTGTACACTGTCGCTTCCCATCCAACCTGATAGAGCTTGAGAGGTACTGCAAAGAGAAATGGGCAAAAATTCCCAAAGACAAGTGTGCCAAGCTTGTGGCATCATATTCAAAAAGACGTGAGGCTGTAATTGCTGCCAAAGGTGCATCAACAAAGTAATGAGCAAAGGCTGTGAATACTTATGTACATGTGATTTTTCAGGTTTTTTATTTTTTAATAAATTTGCAACAATTTCAAAAAATCTTTTTTCACATTGTCATTATGGGGTATTGTGTGTAGAATTTTGAGGAAATAAATAAATTTAATCCATTTTGGAATAAGGCTGTAACATAAAATATGTGGAAAAAGTGAAGCGCTATGAATACTTTCCGGATGCAATCTATAGGTTATTTTCATTGCCTTTAACATAAACATAAGAGGCTGAGAAAAAAGCTCATTTTTGGGGAAAATGTCAGATGGCAGTTTGTGTTTTTGAGTATGTTGCTAGAAGCGTGGTATATCTATTTTTTGAACTGTACCTCTCAAGCTCCATCAGGTTGTATGAGAAATGGCACAGCCATTTTCAGATCTCTCCAAAGATGTTCAGTTGGGATCAAGACTTGGCTTTAGCTAGGCCACTCAAGGAGATTAAAATAATTCTCTTGATAACTCTTTCAACATAACATAGTTAACTCTTTTGTTATCTAGGCTAAAATCTATCTAGATAAAATCTCACCCTGGTCTGAGGTCCAGAACCCTCTGGAGTAGGTTTTCATCAAGGATGTCTCTGTACATTGCTGCATTCATCTTTGCCTTTACCCAGAGTAGTCTCCCAGTTCCTGATGCTGAAAAATATCCCCACAGAATAATGCTGCCACCACCATGCTTCACTGTATGGACGGTACTGACCAGGTGATGAGCAGTGCCTGGTTTCCACTAGAGAAAGAATGGAGCTCTTTTAGAGTGACCGTTTACTTCCCTGACTTAGGCTTCACTTTTGTTCTGCGATCTTTGCTTTGGGTTCTGTCTCTGTTATTCCACTGTTTTTAACCACATCACCTGGTTACCAAACATCTGTAAAGAGTATCAGTGTGAAATACTTGCCAACTTTCTTTGCATGTACAATGGCTAGAGGTAACTGGAACATATATTTAAATTAGTAATTAGTGACATAAGATTTTGCTGCTGATTTGAAATATGTAATTTAATTGTGAGTCCAATAAGCATTATTTGAGACTTCAGTATTCCCCCATTCATTTAGACTTGGTCATGGATGATCTTCCTGGAGGCATTGCAAATATGGCCGCCGGCTAAACAGACTTTCCTTGAAAGGGACTTTGGTAACATGGAACCTTTCAAATAAACAGATAGTTATTTAAAGTGGCCCAATCAATCAATCAATCAATCAATCAATCAATCAATCAATCAATCAATCAATCAATCAATCAATCAATCAATCAATTAATCAAAACTTTATTTCGATTTTTTACATGCTCATCACACTTTTCGAAAAGTTTTCTTTGACAACAGTTTGCTTATTCTTTGTGGCTTTGTGTCAAACTGTTTTAGAACATTTTAAAGAGTTTATTCATAAAACCCACATAGAATTCTCTGGAAACTCATGGGAAATTCTTCCTTAAAGAATCTTTTAAACTTTTCATTCCACTTGTCATACACAAAGGGCTGTCTTTTGTTTGCAGAACACAAACAGCTTTGAAGTTGAAGTGTTGAGTGCTAACAACCAAACCATTTGGGTGATCATTAACTTTCATTGTAGAAATACCAAAGACTGACATATTCTCTAAATATCTTATTTTATGTTCCATGGAGAAATTGAGACTATACAGCTTTGTAACAACATGATGCAGAGAAAATTAATATTGATAATAATTGGGTGAATTATTTATTTAAGATTGATTGGATTATTTTTACATTTGTGATATGATCAAAATTGCCCAAGCAAGCACTGATTTCACATAAAAAAAAAATTATATATATATTTTACAAAACTACTGTTAAATCTTCTAAATGTTAGTCTTTCAAAAAGATTTTGCTTCGTTTTAATCACACATTCCTCTTCTCATGCTGTTTTTGGGTTCATTATGCTAATGATGTGGCATGATTGGTTTTGATCCTTAGCAGCTTGATTGAGCTCATCCCTGGTGAATGTGTTTCTCCTCCCTCTTTCTTCAACTCTCTCTCTTTCTCTCTTCTCACTGCTGATTGCTGGTGAAATATGATTAAAGTAAAGACACAGCTGTTCAGAGTCAAACTGACAAAACAGGAAACATAATCATCTGTCCTGCTCTCTAAGTGTTACTGTCACTCTTCTTTCATTGCCTGAGCCAAAAGCCTGAGGAAAATACATTTATTCATGTTTTATTCACTTTCAATTTGGTCTCCCTCTTATCTAGAAAGGAGCTTCATGAAAAGCCTACAGAGCTCAATGGCTCCCAAAGTTAAAACATCATGTCTCTATTTAAACAAACTGTGGCTGAAATTCCCACGATCATGATATATGATTTTGAAATTAATAATTGTAATACAATTTTCTTGTGTTAAAGGAAATGACAAACAGCAATAATTTCTTTGTAATATATTCTTGTCTGTGTAATCAACATCAACAATATTTCGTGATACAGAAATTAAGTCAGTCATACGTTCTGTTACAGGACTTTGTGGCTTCACAACAACTCGGTGAATGTCCTTGAGTGCCCCAGCCAGAGCCCAGAACTAAATCCTATTGAACATCTCTGTATTGAACAGATCTGAAAATGGCTGTACACCGTCGCTTCCCATCCAACCTGATAGAGCTTGAGAGGTACTGCAAAGAGGAATGGGCAACAATTCCCAAAGACAGGTGTGCCAAGCTTGTGGCATCATATTCCAAAAGACTTGAGGCTGTAATTGCTGCCAAAGGTGCATCAACAAAGTATTGAGCAAAGGCTGTGAATACTTATGTACATGTGATTTTTCAGGTTTTTTATTTTTAATAAATTTGCAACAATTTAAAAAAATCTTTTTTCACATTGTCATTATGGGGTATTGTGTGTAGAATTTTGAGGAAATAAATGAATTTAATCCATTTTGGAATAAGGCTGTAACATAAAACAAATGTGGAAATATATATATATATATATATATGGCGACGCGGTGGCGCAGTGGGTAGCACGTTCGCCTCACAGCAAGAAGGTCGCTGGTTCGCCTCGGCTGGGTCAGTTGGCATTTCTGTGTGGAGTTTGCATGTTCTCCCCGTGTTCGCGTGGGTTTCCTCCGGGTGCTCCGGTTTCCCCCACAAGTCCAAAGACATGCGGTATAGGTGAATTGGGTAAACTAAAATTGTCCGTAGTGTATGAGTGTGAATGGGTGTGTATGGATGTTTCCCAGTGACGGGTTGCAGCTGGAAGGGCATCCGCTGCGTAAAACATATGCTGGATAAGTTGGCGGTTCATCCCGCTGTGGCGACCCCAGATTAATAAAGGGACTAAGCCGAAAAGAAAATGAATGAATGAATGAATATATATATATATATATTTTTTATTTTTATTTTTATTTTTATTTATTTAAACATAACCACATTTAAATGTAACATCAATAATAAATTGAGATTATGTACAATTAAGGTTAAAACAAGTTGTTAACTCAATCGGTTAAAGACTCAGAATCAACTTTGACTTGACTAAGGTGGATTCTGATCCAACACTATTGTTTGCCCATAATGCTGTGACAGTAATAGCTGTTTTGGCATACAGAGTTAATGACTATAAAGATGCTAAGTGAACCACAAATACTACAGTTATTTAAATGCCCTTGTTATTTCAGTATTGCTTGATGTTTAATAACCTGGAAAGTAATAGGGATGAAATGTGTGAATATCTGACTGCTGATTTTATTGAAGGAGACAATTTAGATCAAGCTCATTGGGGAAAGCTCCCATGAAACCAATTATTCCACATGAAAGCACATTCTTCAGTAAACATTTTGACTGTTCTGACATTCCTAATGAAAAAGAAGAAGAAGATCAACAACAGACATTTAACATCTGGATCTTTGAACATATGTCATCTGCCTAGGAAAATCATGACACTGAGTGCTATACATTCTATCATCTTAAGTGGTGTTTGGTCATGTAAGCATCACAACTGCTATTTTTTAGCTTTTAAACTAATATATAAAAGCACTGACTGTTTGGCAGAGGTAACAATGATTTTAGTTGTCACGCAGCCATTGCTCTTCTGTTCTTTTTCTGACTTTCTTATTTTTTGACATCTGAAAATGAGGCCATTTGGTGCCTGTGGTTTCTATGGAGCAAGTGCTCTTTTGATAAGGACTCCAGCAGCTGGGAGAGACAGGCGGCTCTGTTGTCATCACAGGCAGACGCAGCAGCTTGCGGTGGCAGCACCAGAACACTGCCAGACAGGGTCACGACCCCCCTCAGAAATCAAACCTGAACTCCGCCACATGCAGCGCTTTCGGTTTGAAGTGTTTTTGAGGATAGTGTGAGCTCTGAACACTGATAATGGACTGCTTTCACATCGCAGTGTTTAATCTTTTCCCATCCTTAGCTGTTTTGTGAAAGGTTTCATGTAGGCGTCTCTATAGCTTGGGGTTTCACTGACAGAATTTGGTTACATTTTCATTAATCTCCCGAGGAAACCCAGGAGTGGCATGTAAATTATGATTGGACAGGGAATTCCATGCAAGTTCCTCCATCGAACCGGGGTGGAAAAGACTGAATCCTTTCACAACACTCATTTAAACACAAGCAAATGTAGTCAAATAAGGGTTGTTTCCACCTGGGGTTGGTAATGTAATATTAGGAACCCTCCTGTCCTTTTTTATGAAAACACTCCATTACACTGGACATACAAAGTTGAATATGAGTTTGCATTGATTTTAAAAATGACTTTACCATAAGGTGAGACCACAGTCTAGATAAATAAATCTGTTACATCAGGGTTCAACCCAACCCAAAACCCAAACACAACCCAAATGAGTACAATCCCTGCTAAGAGATCGAGATTATTGCATAGTGTTTTAGAAAGGATTACTGTAGTGCAATAATATATATATATATATGCATATATTTCCTCCCTCAAAACAAGGAATTGACTTGATATAATGGTCCATCATCCACTAACATGGGTACAGTGCTTTATAGCTTATGCAAAGAGATAGTGTTAGATAATGTCACATATCTCTTATCCTTTGCCACAGTGCCTGTTTTGACTGAAAGTTCATTGAGACATCGGAAAAACTAGTTGATCAACCTGAATGAAGCATTCATTTTGTATAGTGTGCATTAATAGTATGAATTAATGTAGATTTTAATAGGATTTTATTTGAAAGTGAAATGCTGGAATGAATGTAAGATGTTAGAATGAAATTATTGTCTCAACTATTTATGCTTCTTCTCAACATAATGTTGATTACACAAACAAATATCTGAAGTAGGTGAGTTGATTTAGATATCACATCATCCAATGGAAATCGTAGGCTGACATGCAAATTTCTTATGAATCTACATATGACTCACAAAAGTGAAACTAGAATTGCTGATGACTTGCTTTAGCCAATTCTAAATTAGTTCTTTATTATAGGAGTAAATGGCAAAGATTTACTAAAGAAGGTAAATTATTTTTTCAAGTATTTCTGACAATGAGTAAATGAAAGCATTCAGACACAGCAGATAATGAAAATAATATATATAAAACATGTATATGGGGTGGGAGAAAAAAATATCCATTGATGCATTCCAAATTTTGACTTCAACTTTATTTGTTTTCCTTAACATTTTCTCAATGTTATAAACAAATGTTGCTCTCTTTTTTTTATATGAATGTTTATTCTTCATAATTGCTATTTGTAATCTGCCTTTTTTAAGTTCAAAGGTATTTCATGCAGAATACATTTTTAAATTAAATATATATATATATTTTTAACGATGGCAGTACTGTCATAAAGAGATTCCAATCATTCAATAAAAGCACAGAAATTCAAATTGAAAATGGTTAAAATGTAAAGCTGTAAAGATAAAATTCTACAGCAGAAGAAATCGGAAAAATGAAGGTTAAGAATCGTTTTGTATCTGATCACAATTATGCATTATACACTGCATAAAAGGTAATTTTAAAAACAAAGAAAGCATAAAGAGGCACTTCAAATTAATTTTAGGCCAAAAATCTATTCCATTCAGAATATATATGTACAGTTGAAATCAGAATTATTAAACTCCCTTTGAATTTTTTTTTTCTTTTTTAAATATTTCCCAAATTATGTTTAACAGAGCAAGGAAATTTTCACAGTATGTCTGATAATATTTTTTCGTCTGGAGAAAGTCTTATTTGTTTTATTTCGGCTAGAATAAAAGCAGTTTTAAATTTTTTTAAAACCATTTTAAGGTCAAAATTATTAGCCCCTTTAAGCTATATTTTTTTTCGATAGTCTACAGAACAAACCATCATTATACAATAACTTGCCTAATTACCCTATCCTGCCTAGTTAACCTAATTAACCTAGTTAAGCCTTTAAATGTCACTTTAAGCTGTATAGAAGTATCTTGAAAAATATCTAGTAAAATATTATTTACTGTCATCATGGCAAATATAAAATAAATCAGTTATTAGTAATGAGTTATTAAAACTATTATGTTTTAAATGTGTTGAAAAAATCTTCTCTCCGTTAAACAAAAATTGGGGAAAAAAATTAACGGGGCTAATAATTCAGGGGGGTTAATAATTCTGACTTCAACTGTATAATCTCCTGGTAGTTCATCTTAAATATTTATGTTATTAAGAAAAAAATATATACTCACAATGCTGTTTACTTTACTGGCATTGCTGTTTAACTCACTAAGCTTCTTACAGCTTTCTTTGTTAGAAAATGACTGTGTTGTGTATGTGTGTGTTATTCTCCATCATCACCTCATTAAGGCTGGAACAGCAGGTGAGCAGAACCCGGCCAATGAGAGCTTTAATCAATCAGCTGCTAATGATGCATGCTGGGACAGGGGTAGTGTGAGGTGAGTGATGCAGATCTTTAGCATTGGTTAAGTGGAGAGCGAAATGTGGGGTGTTCTTTCTTTTTTGGGGCAAAAACTGTGTTAAATATCTGAGGGAGATTCATACATACTCTGAAGTAATCAAGAGAGTAGTCAGGAGAATAGCTTGAGGTGCAGATGGCCCTTGTTTCCAGCACAGAGGAATATTACGTAAGTGGATTGAGCCCAGAAGCCTGAGCCTGCCAGGTCTTACTGTTGCATCTTGGGAAATTTGTGCATATGGATATGTGCGAGGGAGTGGAAAGATAGACTGTGTGTGGAACTGTAAATAGATCAAGTGTTAATAACATGTATATTTTGGACCCTGTCACAGTCTATCTACAATTACAATTGCATTACTACATGCTCAAATCATTGACTCAATTAGAATTTTCTACCTGGGAAGGTGTACATTTGTGTGTTTATTTATTTTGTTTCTGGTGGTAAATGCGTAACTGAAGTTTACAAAATCAAGTGTCAGAAGAATCAATTTACAGAAGTGTTAATCAAAAAAAAGCAAAAAATAATAAATAAGATGGGCCTAATATTTACCCCAGAGGCACTCTGCTCTGAGTCTGATGCATTCATTCATTCATTCATTCATTCATTTTCTGCTTAGCCCCTTTATTAATCTGGGGTTGCCACAGCGGAATGAACCGCCAACTTATCCAGCATTTGTTTTACGCAGCGGATGCCCTTCCAGCTGCAACCCATCACTGGGAAACACACTCATTCACACACATACACTACAGACAATTTAGCTTACCCAATTCACCTATACCACATGTTTTTGGACTTATGGGGGAAACCAGAGCACCTGGAGGAAACCCACACGAACACGGGAAGAAAATGCAAACTCCACACAGAAATGCCAACTGACCCAGCCGAGGCTCGAACCAGCGACCTTCTTGCTGTGAGGCGATTGTGCTACCCACTGCACCACCATGCTGCCCCGAGACTGATGCATATTTATTGAATTAATAATTTATAAGTTATTGTTTAGTAGTGTTGTATTGCATTGTTGTATTATTAGTCAAACACCTAGACAATAGAATTTGAGCCTTAGGATATACAAAAATAATGGAAAAAATTATACTAAACAAAATTATGACATAAAAACTATCTATCTATTTAAAATTGTATGTTGGTAGGCCCTAAAATAACATACTACTCATACTGCTAATAATAATAATAATAATAATAATAATAATAATAATAATAATAATAATAATAATAATAATAATGTAAATGAAATATTTAAAACGAAACAAAAAAACTAAAAAATACACAATTAAAACAGCATAACATATCAAAACATTATTAGCATATAACAATTAAAGATCAAATTTAAAATAGCTACAGTTAAAGACAAAATAATCTCCCCATTCGGGAACACACAAATAATAGTAATAAAATTAGAGGCTCTTAAATAAATGAATGAATAGGTAAATCAATGAATATTAAGATGCAGTTAAGGTATAACCTATCAAATGACACATTTTTAAGTATACTGTCTTGCTGCACAACCTCTATCTTTGTATTATTATTGAATTTGTCCAGGGACATCCATGTTTCTTAATTTATGAAATTCGCCTCTGGTTACTTTTTGGAATACCAGCCCCTGCTTTTGTAATACCATTGGGAGCGAGGCTGTGAAATTTGGGCTACATCAGAGAGCATGCTGGGAGAACACTCCGAATAGCCAATGCGTATGAAGCATGAATAGAGTAATGCAGAAGGTTAGTCCCTTGTATTCTTTATTTAAACGTCTAATTAATTCTTTTACTTTACTCCATGGCGGCTCCCTGCACCTCCTGATGTTCAGTGGGTCTTTTAACATTGTAATGATGGACCATATTTTAGGCTGTGTGTGCGCGCATGTAACAATGCTGCTTTGTCTCCTACAGAGTGCTGCAGTTTACAATAGCTCTTTTATCCAGCAAGTGTTGTGTTTCCAGTCTGCAGGCTGCCTCCTCAAGTCAAAAGTGTGACAGCTTGCAGTGCCCTTAGTCTATATGCACACACACACACACACACACACACACAC
>CAIGQV010000806.1:856386-899207 GCA_903798115.1 Danio jaintianensis | reverse complement strand
GGGGGGGGGGGGGGAAGCGGAGTATAGCTCGCGCTAAGAAGAAGAAGAAGAGGGAAGAGAAAGGGAAATGGCAGAGCCGTGCTCGTGCCCTTGTGCCCTGGATGGTGGATGTCGTCTGGTGAGAGACAGCTGGGCTTCCCTGAGATGATGTTGATTGAGTCGAATGTAGGTTTTGAAGGCATCTGAGGACCAGCGGCCGAGTGCCTATATCTGGTGCTGGGAGAGCCTGTTGTGTGCTACTGTAGTGGCTGCTCCAATTCTGAAGGAATGGCTGGAGAATGATTCGGGGGGAAGCCGGATATACGTAGTATTTCTTTTAGGTGTTTTTGGAACTAAAAACGGGTTACTGGACGGTTAGCGTCGTCAGTAAAAAGTGGGGAGGAAGGGTTGAGGTCTTGTGACTTCCTAAGTTGTAGGAAAGCTGATAGGTTTGAAAGGGTTGTGTGGGGGAGGGGAGGTCAAAAATGTAAACGAAATGGCCGTTGCGGGTTTTGTCTGTTTTGCTCTGCTTGGTGAAGATAGAAATGGTTTCTATATCCTGTACAGTTAGGTCGGAGATGGTGGGGTGTATGAGGGGGATACATTTGGATGTGGTTGTGATTTCTGAACATCTGAGGAAGCCGAAAAAGGCCAGGGTGAACATTGCGTCTAGGGTGCGAGCTGTGTGGGTGGTCTGATAGCCTTTGTGTAGTGTGTGTATGCATTTGGAGAGGATGTTAAGTGTAATAGGTAGTCTGGAATCTGGGGGGGTGGGGTGGGATTTCTGAATGCCTTTGATGAGGAGTGTAGTTTGTGAATTAGAAATGGCATCTGAAGGGGATCCATGAATTAATTTATGGAAAAATTGGATCCCGCTCAAGTAGCTCCTAATGGTGCTGGCTTGTATATTTTTGAAAAAAATGTAGGTGAGATATGAATGAGGTGATGGTAAGGAGGGAGAAATCGGGAAAAGATGTATGATATAGTGTGTGGAAGTGTTTAAATGCGTTCCATGCTGTGAGATATGACTGGAGGGTTCTGGGGGCTACTGCTTGTAGTATGAGAAAATAGGGAAATATGACGGAGATTATGTAATGGGTGATTTATGGCAATATCATTTCTGAATAGGGAGGGACGGGTGTTGGATGGGGGTCTGCTTCTGGAGCCAATAGTTGAAATTGTTATGCCTAGAAACGCATGTGGGTGGAAGTCGGCTGGAGAGGATCAGCTGGGCTTCCCTGAGGTGGTATTATTCTCTTGTGGTGTAAGAATGCTAAGAGGGTTTGGAATGGGTGTGTGGGGGAGGGGATGTCAAAAATGTATGTAGAATGTCCTTTGCGTAATTGATCTGTTTTGCTTTGCTTAATAAAGAAAGAGTTTCTTCATCCTGCAAAGTTAGATCAGATATGGGGGGGTTGGATTGTGGGATTGAAGTTTGATGTTAGTTCAGAACATCTCAAAATACAAAAAAGGCTAATGTGAACATGGCATCGAGGGTGTGGGCTGTGTGAGTGGAAATGTATCCTTTGCGTGGAGTGTAAATGCATTTAGAATGGATGTGGAGTGTAATAGGTTGGATGAGGGTCAGCTTCTGGAGCCGGTTGCAATGATCTCTGAAATGAGAAACGAGAGAATCAGAAATTAAAAAAAATTTACAAACATAGTACATGTATGGCAGACAATGAATTGTTTTTAGCTGATATCCATGCAAGGCTTCTTAATAAGGGCATGGGCAACTGTGAATGGAAGCGCCTTTTGTTAGTGCATGGTGTGCAAGGATGGTAGAGGTGGGCATTCGTCCCCCCACAGGATAGCAGATGGATGGAGAGCTGAGGATATGGGGTGTGGCTTGGCTGTTGGTCCTGGAAGTACCTCTTGAAGACGGAGTTGGTGAAGTGATAGTGGAGTGGAGTTTAACCCTTTTTTTTATTATTATTATTATTATTATTATTATATATATATATATATTTTTTTATTATTATGCAAATGTATCTAACACAGAGTCAGTGGATGAAACATTACTCCATTTGTCAGAAGTGTCCTCTTATTCACAGCAGTCAAGCGGGAAGTTTGTTTCGTTTTCACATCCGTTTTCACATCCAACCGACTTGCCATTATAAACTTGCATATGACACTTGTGTATGGGCGTAGAGTCACTATGGCATATTACTTTTTAGAAATAAGTCAACTGCCAACAGCAAACCCTGAACTTTAAAAACAAAAACGATGTCACCACTTAGTAGAAACTGTGAATGAAATGTTTGTTATGGGCTTTACTTTAATCCATGATTAAATAACATTACGTTTGGAATCTTAACGTGATTAAAATTACGAGCGTATCTGGCCCAATTCATTCACAAGGTCTTTTGCAACTGGGTCCATTCATGACTGTGAAGAGAGGGCGGGACCATCTCGAGTTTTGACACTTCTTCCAGCTATTGGCTCAATGAGCTGTCAATCAAAAGTGCAAAAGGTTGGCGGCCATTTTGTTGACCAAATATCGCTAGTGTTTATGTCTGAAGACGCTACTCTACTGAATGGACTCCAGCGACTAGTTTGGATGATAGCAGTGCATTCCATGGATGTTATCAACGTATGAAAATGCTGTGGACTAACGTTTTACGGATTGGATTGCCTGGACCTTTGCAGTCAAATTACTTCAAGCTGTTAGAATGTTATGGATCTGTGGACAGGCGGGAGGCTTGAGAGGTGAGTTTCTTTGTTGAAAATTCTAGTTACGCGAGTCTCGTCTTTCAAAAGGTTTATAAAATGTTCAGTCTTTGTTGGAGAGTAGTTATTTTTGGGAGGCTTCCCCTTAAAGCATGCTATGTACGTTACCGCGGGTGGACCGCTAGGAGAGCGCTAAGAGTTCATCTTCATTGCAGTGGCTTGGATCGTCAGTCTTGAGAGTTTAGGCGGAGTTCGTGGACGGTGATCTTGCTGGAGATCTGAGTTGAAAACACGGCGTATGCGTTGGGTGAGGGTGTTTGGAGTGTATGGAGAAGGAGATTATATTGACAGCGTTATGGTTAAATGGTAAAAAAGCTGGTGGGCAGGCCGGTGTCTTGCGGGACCTCTGGCTCGATTGTCGTCCTGTCGGGGCTGGATGGCGCTGAGCCGCAGCTGAAGTCTCGGGGAGAGCGCTGCTCTGGCTGAAGTTGTTTGGTTGGTTGGTTCTTTCCATATCGACAGGCTAAATGGTGCGATGCTGTAGAAGCTTTTTTGGAGCTGGAGCGTTTGTAGCAGGAAGCGTTCTTCAAGACGAAGATGGCTAAGGTAAAATACTCTGGTTATTTATAGCGGTTTAGGAATCATCTGATTGGTGGAACGTGCATTAGCTAATGTGGACCAGCTGTTATCAATCATAAGCACGTGCTCCTCTCGAAATTAGTTTATGAATAAACTTCACTTCTTTCCTTTTTCAAACACTCTTCGGTAGTCTTACATCTCTGTTGCAACACTACTCTAAACTGATATGCCCATGCCTCACAATGCCTAAAGAAAACAAAAAGGCAACTCTAAAACAAAAAGAAAAAACTAAACAAAACACAATTACAGGTTAAATACATGTTAAGCTCAAGGGTCAGCATTTGTGGCGTTAAATTGAATACCATGAAAAAACAAAAATGCCAAAGAAGGAGGATTAGCTAGGGGCTTCATTTAGAAATTGCTGCTTAGAAATCAACCTGTCCTCCAAACTGACCAACCTTATAGATTAGACATTTAATCTATGTAGAAATTTAGGATTTATGTAGCTTGATTAGTAGATCATTATAATTGCACAACAACAATTTTTGACTGTAAATTGTGATCCAAAAGATTTGCCAAAAGCCTTTTTTTATTGTTCATATATTGTGATATATATATAAATGAGGCCCAATTAAAGTTCCACTTTTAAAACCACTTTAGAACACTTTAGGAAATAAGTGCATTGTCATTGTCTGCTTTCACACACAGAGCATGATGTACTCTCAAATACACGTGCAAAATAATCATACTTCATTTGTCAAATACATTTTTGAGCGAACTGATTAGGTGCCTTGTCAAATGACCATCGTTTCAACTGAAGTAGAGATGAGGTTCATGTTAAGAGCGTTTGAGAAATCTGCAGACAACTAAGTTTGCTTCTTTATTACTGCTCCTGAGTCACATGTTGTGAATAAAATACAATCTAAATTACAACCCCAAATGTGAAAAAGTTGGGACCGTATGGAAAATGCAAATAAAAAAAGAAAGTAGTGATTTCTAAATTTACTTTGACATGCTTTCATTGCAGACATTATGAACACAAAATATTTCGTTTTGTCTGGTCAACTTCATTTCATTAGTAAATATACATCCTTTCCTGTCATTCAGACGTGCAACACATTCCAAAAAAAGTTGGGACAGGAGCAGTTTAGGGCTAGTAATCAGGTAAATTGGTTAAGTAATGATGCGATTTAAAAAAGATGATGCCAACAGGTGATTGTAATTACACTGTAAAAAATCCTTAAAAAAAGTTGAAATTACTTGTTTTTTTTGTTGTTTTGGCAAAAATCTGTAAAAATGTCTGCACAACTACGTTTAGTAAGTTAGGTTAAGTTAAAAAGATTAGTTTTGTGAGCAAAACTTTGCAAGTTCACCCAAATAAGCTTCTGCAACTTGTTACTTTAAGTTGAGTTAATCTCAGACCTCCTCACTTGAACTAATAAAGATTGTGGTATTTCTAACCCTAACAACAACAACAACTAAAAATTCAACAATTAAATCTCACATTTACCTAGTTCGCTCTACAAAAAGAAACGCTTAGCGCATATGGACTGTTAATTTGTATTTAACTGTTATATATATATATATGGAAGTTTTTTCCTAACAAAATGAAAATTTGAATGCCTAAAAAGATCAAATAATAAATCGAACTTTCAAAACAACTACCCAAATGATAAATCAAATGCTCAAACGATCAAATAATAAATCAAAATGCATTCTCAAATGAGAAATCAAATGTATTTGATATTTAATTTTCATGAACAACTCAGTAAAATCCTATAATAATTAAATGATAAATCAAATGCTCAAACTATACTTTCTGGTTCCTCCTGATTACACAAACACAGCTGGAAGCTCATGATGGACTGATTACTAGGACTATAAAGACACCTCATTCACACAGACTCTTTGCTGAGTCTTGTATTTCCCTGTGAAGCATTTCAAAGTATTTTTCCCTGTTTGCACTACCATGTTTTGATCCTTGTCTTGTTTACAGTTATTGTTGTTTTGCCTATTTCTAATTCTGTATCTAATAAATGTTTTGTTAACATTTGTCTTAATATTTTTTTTTTCAATTGAACTATGTTTGTTTGCTCTGATAATGTATTATTTCTTAGTACCAATTTCCAAAAGAGTTTTTCAGTTCACTGAACTTAAGATATTTTAGGTCAGTGCAGCTGATGTTTTCAAAAATTGAGTAGACAAGAAAAAACGAAAGGAAATAAGGATTATGAGTTTTTTTTTGTTTACTTCAGACATTTTAGGTCAGTATACAACTGATGTTTTCAAAAGTTGAGTGCATAAGAAAAAATTAAAGGAAATAAGGATTGTTTTTTTTTTGTTCAATCAACTTCAGGCATTCCAGTTCTGCAGACAAAAACTGTTCAGTTGCCATGACTTAAAAAGTTTTGTTTCAGAGTAGTTCACCTCTCCAAAAAACGAATAATCTTATGTTAACCCAACTAAATGTTTTTTGTATTACTAAAAGAAAATAAGGATTGTTTTTTTTTGTTGTTGTTGTACTGGCTTAAATTTTTTTACAGTGTATAATTTAGTACAAAAGCAGCATCAGTAAATTATTGAAATGTTTAAAAACACTGTTCCTCAAAGAAAGATAGGAAGACATTTGGATATTTCACCTTCAACAGTGCATAACATAATAAAAAAATTCAAGGAATCTGTAGGAATTTCAGTGCATGAAGGACAAGGGCGCAAGCCTAAGCTGAACAACTGTGATCTCCGATCCCTCAGCTGCATCAAGAATCGTCATTCATCTATAAGCGATCTCACCACATGGGCTCAGGACTACTTTGGCAAACCTTTGTCAAATACTACAAAACGTAGTTACATTCACAAATGCCAGTTAAAACTGTACTGTGCAAAAAGGAAGCCCTATGTTAACAGTGTCCAGAAGCGCTGTCCACTTCTCTGCGCTCGGAGGCATCTGGGGTAGACATCACACAGTGGAAATGTGTACTGTGGTCAGATGAATCAGTATTTTTTGGAAGAAATGGACTCTGTGTGCTCTGAACCAAAGAAGAAAACAATCATCCAGACTGTTACCAGCAACAAGTCCAAAAGCCAGGGTCTGTAATGGTATGGGGTTGTGTCAGAGCCCTTAGCAAAGGTAACTTGCACTTCTGTGATGGCACCATTAATGCTGAAAATTAGTTTTTGGCACAATATGCTGCCTTTTTTTCCAGGGACGCCCATGCATTTTTCAACAAGACAATACAAAACCACATTCTGCACACATTACAAAATCCTGGCTGTGGAGGAAGAGGATACAGGTAATTGACTGGCCTGCCTGCAGTCCTGAATTTTCTCCAATAGAAAACGTGTGGCACATTTTGAAATGCAAAATGCAACAACGAAGACCTTGTACAGTTGCCCACCTTAACACTTGTTTACAGGAAGAATGGGACAAAATTACAAATGAAACACTTCATCACTTGGTGTCTTCAGTACCTAAACATCTTAAGTATTGTGAAAAGGAATGGCAACATTACAAAGTGGTAAATGCTTTACCGTTCCAACTTTTTTTGATATGTGTTGCAAGAACCAAAATTAGAGCGTGTTTATTTAAAAAACAAAACAAAGAAATTATGTATTGTCTGCAATGAAATACAAGTCAAAGTAAATTTAGAAATCACTACTTTTTTTATTTGTGTTTTCCATACTGTCCCAACCTTTTCGGATTTGGGGTTGTATAAGTATACTACACAAAAGGGACAGACAGATACGTATTTAGAGTTGTATTTTGAAGCTTTAATGTATATGAAAACCAGAGTTGGGTGTAACAAGTTCCACAGTAATGCGTTACTGTATTCAATTACATTTTTGGGGAACGCAGTAATGTAAGGAATTACATTTTAAATTTGTGTAATTTGATTACAGTTACTAAAATAAGTGTATTTGCTTTTTTTAAATCACGTTTTCGGCTGCAACGTCAGTTATTGATCACTCGCTTTTAAATTGATGGAGAACGTGAGCTGAAAGAGCTGCTGACGAGAGTGGCCAGCATCTTGTTCAAGCACAATACTTGTCGCCAAGGAGGACACCGGCGCCCAAAAATACAGCAGCCCAACTCAGCCTAAACAGGCTAAATTGGATTTTTGTGCAGGATGTAGCTGTTTATGGGGCTGTTCACATATCGCGTCTTTTGCATGCACAAGTTCGTTATTTCCAAACGAGGCAAGCGGCTTGCGCTCACATATTGGAAACGAAGTGCATGCTGCGCGCACACGACGTGCAAGAACTATCTCTTTAAATCTTTTGAATTTGTCAATCTGCTGTGTTCAACCCATTGTAATGTTTTTCAGTGAATATTAAATTATTGAAAGAGCTGCAGTTTATTTTGTATTTTTATATGTTTTAAAAGTAACTTTAAAGTAAAGTAATTAGTAATCTGATTACTTTTTACATGAAGTAATTAGTAATGTATTCAAATTGCAATTTTCCAGTGTAATCAGTAATTTGTAATCGATTACTTTTTTAAAGTAACTTACCCAACACTGATGAAAACACAGGAATTAATATCAACCACTGCATTGACAGATTACCTTCTAAAGAACTGTAAACAGATGACTGCCTGTTTCACAGAACTGCTCCTTTACTGTTCCTGCCTCTCTCATTTTCAAAATAAAAATCCCACATACACTGTAAAATATGTAATGACAAAACCAAATGTTTTTTTGTTGATTTAACTTATTTTAATATTAATATTTTTAGTAAGTTTAATTGGTGTACACTGAGATGACTAGAAAAGTAAATTTGATTCAACTAAAATTTTACAGCAGCAATATATATATATATATATATATATATATATATATATTATTATTATTATTTTAATTTAAAAAAATTTTTTACTGTGTAATATGTATAATATTTAGTTAAGATAGACTTAAAAATGAAAGAACAATGTCATTGCTGTAATCTCACTAGGAAAGATTTTGGCCAATCAAACACAGCTTGGTACATGCATATTAATAATCCCTGTGTTCTCATTAGCATGTTTTTTCACTGGGATTTTCCAGCTATACCTAGATATATCCCAATCTTCATTCTATGGCACCTTTAAAATACTTCACTATATTGCTTCTGTGATTGTACATGGGTGTCACCATTTGTAAACAAAAAACTTATTAAATTTTTAACAGAAATTGAACTAAGCTGAAAACAGGCAATCAACTCTAAACAAAAACTCGAATAGTATGACACTATGTAAGGTCAAGAAAGGACATTATATTAACGATACGATTTGAAATAGGTCCAACCAGAATGTTTTACCCACTTGGAGAAACAATCATTTACAATAATAATAGAATTGATTGTCTTTGGCTCTCCGTATTTCTTCCTAACTCTCCTTTTCTTTTGGAGTGTCCTTCTCTCTGCAGCTGCCCTGTGGTTTCTCCAGCTGAACAGCCTTTTTGGGTTCTTTGCAATCTGCCCCCCAGCTGCCTCAATTAGAGTCACGATCTTATGGGCCATCCCGTTCCAAGGACAGCTCTCTCTCTCTCTCTCTCTCTCTCTCTCTCTCTCTCTCTCTCTCTCACACCGCCTTTCTCTAACCAGCAGATGGTTAATGATTCATGGACAGGGTTGGTAGCAGTGTGCACGTGTTTTGGTGAGTGTAGCATTTCTGAGGACGTTCCAAGGTGTGTTTTTGAGCGTGTACGTGTGAATACTCTGAATGGGGGATGGTAGGTTGAGGTCACTTGCACTCAAAAACATGTTTTTGTGTTTCTCATTGCTAAATGCTGACATAGCTGGAAGCATTTCCATCACTGATTCTCTCTGTATATATAAAATAAACATTATTATGCTTTATTTTGATAGTCTACTTTAGACATTGTTCTAACCACATGTCAATTAATTCTCATTAGACCATTAGTATGATATTATTAGACTAAATTTTGGATAGATTTACAGTTAGGGTTAGTATAATAATCTAATATGTAGTTGCAAATTTACTTAAAGACAGTATGTTGGGGGTCCATCAATATTAAGTGCTAGCAGGTATTAAGCAGACAGTCTGGACAAATGGACTATCAAAATAAAGTGTTACCAAAAATATATATGTAAAACTATTTGACCATTTACACTCGGTTTGAATAAAATGTACTGTGATACTTTTGCCGCAACAAATCTTGTGTCACATGTTAAACATTTGGAGTACAAACAAGGTTAATTTAGTAAACAAAATCTAAAACTAATACTAGAACTATTGGTTGAAAAAAACCTTTTTGTAAACTGAAGCAAAATAACTTTAATAAATTTTATTAAACTGACAATAGATCTTTTATGATGGACAGGCAGCTTCTTCAAGTCAAAAGTGTGTCAGCTAATGTTAATAAACTAGCAACAGTCACTGAAAAACATAATTTTCTGAATTAATTAGCTCCCATTCTGTGCAGGTAAATCGGACCTGCGGCTGCTTAGAGAAACATATTTCCTTAATTTACTCCCAAACAGTAAACTAGACATGTTTACATACATTATCTTTAATATCAAGAAGGTTGTCTCAAATCTTCATAGTTTTTACTTTTATTAGTTTACTACTAAGAGGTTTGTATGGGAGTTAATGTAAGCTGTGCAAACACTAAACTTTGTATTGCTAAACAATACTCTGGTTGACACTGGATGAGTACTGTTAACTCTGTTAAACTGTACTTAAACTGAAACTGAAACTACATTTATAAAAACTAAATAGAAATGTGTTCACAAAATAAAAACTAAAACAATAAAACCATTAATTGTACTAAAACTAAACTCAAATTTACAGCATTTTTTTTTATAATAGGGAAATAAAGACTAATTTAAATGAAAAATTATAATTACATTGAGTAGAAAACAGTTACTCTTGTCCACAATAAAGTATGTCTGGGCATCAGGAGGTCTGACAGAGCGATGCCACACTTCAGCAATGTGGCCACTGTCAATACCACAATGATTCTGTGTGTAGTTTGATGCATGAGAGTGTTCCTGTATATGTGTGTGTGTGCGCGAGTGTGTGTGTGTGTGTGTGTGTGTGTGTGTGTGTGTGTGTGTGTGTGCGCGTGCGTGTGCGTGCGTGTGTGTGTGTGCACCTCCTCTCATCCTATCTGCTCTCCTCCTCCTAAAAACAGAAACACAATAGCCCCTGTGAGTGAAAAAGAGAAGGGCCTACATTGTGATGAGCCAAGTTTCCTTGTGGATTTGGAAACAAAGAGAAGATGGAGAGAGACAATAGAGACGGTCAATGTAGTCAAACAGAGCGACATACACCTCTGGAGCAGAAAAGAGAGATAAAAATCAAATGGCTCATTTACATGAAAGGCCTGGGGACAATGCAGCTTCTGCCTGCATATGAAAATCACACTCTGGCTCTCAGAGGAGTTAGGCTGCATTATAAAAAATAAAAGGACGGTTCAACTCAAAGTGTGCTTAGCAACAGCCCATTAACTGATCTACTGTACAGTAAGCGTGTTCCAACAAAGCCAAATTCAACATCATTGGCTCAGGTTTTAGGTAAGATTATTTGTACGATTTTTGGGACCGTTCATGCAATTTCTGCACTCTTATAACAAATAATAAATACATTATAAATGGAGTAAAACAAATATTCTATAAATTAAGCTGACATGATCTGTTTGAAATAGTGTGCTTTGTAAATGTTAATGGCACAGGAATTATCAGTTAAGCATTGCTTGTTTTAACTTGTGTGGTGTGTCATACTGGACGGCAGTTGAAGCCATGTCTGGGAAAGAGAATCAATGTTTTTTGTGCTGCAATGTGGAATTATGGAATTGAGGAGAAATTCGGAGCTATGGCTACAATACTGTTTTGATGAAAATACAGCCGGAACAAAGCACGCCTCTCAAGCTGTAGATTTCACTCTATATCTTTTAGATAGCCAACAATATTTGAAGATGAGTGTATATACTTCAGCAGCATGGGAAAACAGCAAGTTAGTACAACAAAATTTAGAAAATAATCTGCTATAAATGTATGAATTGTATTCATTTTTTAATCTCCAACCCATTAATTCACAGAATTTATCACTAAGTAACACCATTAGCACTGGTTCTAATGAAATGTGTTATTGTTAATGCATTTGTGACAATTTTTCTAAAATACTGAGGGAAGGAAGGAAAGAATACGGAAGGAAATCAAATGTGACAAGCTATTTAGCTTCTCCAACATGGTACAATAAATACTCTAGTTGCTAACCTATAGTGAGTTGTGTTGATTGACATCATAACACATTGTGCAGATGGGATGAACTATAGCCAGCCTCTCTAGGTGTGAATACAAAATGGTTAAGCAATGTGGGCAAGCATTTTTGAATGATGGGCAAAGTACATTGATATAATGGCAAACAGATTCAAGCTGACAAGTATGATACTTTTGTTAAGCACCATCAACTGATAACCAAATAACAGTGTTGAAATGTAGGTCCAGCAGGAAAGTTGGATTAATTAGGTTTGTGGAGCAACATTGCTTAATTGGAATTAACGTTTATTTTTTTAGTCCCACTTTATAATATCCCTTTCATCTGTGAAGTTACATGGTTACTAGATATGTAAGTAGCATATAACTACAGTGTATGTACACACTGGTACACAGGATCTATATGTGTAATATTGATATAACTACACACATGTAATGACCTACTGAATATAGTATGTATACATGCCTGCATGGCATTGCTATTGTTATTTTATTGCAGTCCCATAATACAGTTATTGAATTACTTTAAATTTCACAATTCCAGTGGAATTAGCATGTAACATTTCACAATGTACTGTAAGTGAGAATTACCTCTGAAATATCAAGTACCAATACTTATTGCACAAAACAGCAACCATCACATTTACACTTTATATTAAGTGGACATTTCATGCAGTGTTACCACATAAGTACATTGTTAATAGTATTGTATAAAAGTATTGCACAAAGGATTGTGTTTTACAAGTTGCACAGTAAGTTGCACATCTTTTTACATTGTATATTAAGTAGAGAGTCCTTGAAGAATTATAATGTATGTACATTATTATTAAAGTGCTAAACAGAGGATGAGTTTTTGCATATTACACAGTATTGTGTGATTATTGTGTACTTTATATTAACAGGACAGTACCTCAGGAGTTAGCATGTTAGTACACGAGATCACAAGATGAAAATTCAGTGTTTGTACTGGCAGTCTAATTGTAATTCAGTGTTCACAAATGTATGGTATGCACACAAGAATCATTATGATTTCCATAAAGTTTATGTATTCCAAACTGGTAACAGTAGTATTAAAGAATGTGTGTGGAAGTGGAAAACATGTACAAAATGCACTTACATACTTCTTGTTACACGTGTACTTTCTGTTGTGGAAAAAATAGTACCAATTGTACTTATACTATTGGTAACACTTTAGTTAAGGTGACAGTTACACGTTCCATGCACTTATTGTAGTAATTACAATAAAGTATGCATAATTACATGTAACTAACCCTAAACCTAACCTACATTCTAACCCCAACAATATAGTAAGTACATGTAATTAATTAATTAATTAATAATATTCATTAGTTAAGTGAATAGTTACATTAAAATAAAGTCACTTTAAAATTAAGTGTATACATACTAGGATGTTACATGTGAGTAGTTATACCAGTATTACACATAGATACTATGATACCAAGATACCAATGTGTACATACACTGTACATGCTACACTTTAAAAAGTAAAGGTGCTTCAAATACCCTGTTGAGTACTCAAGGAACTTCAAAATGCATTTTAAGTGCCTCAAGCTCTTTCTCTCAAAAAGGGGTTCCTTGAGGAACCACTGACAGTCTTTGCAGTACTTGCAGGACCCTTTTACAGTAATTGGAAGCACTTTTTGTCAATACTGGAGTCACTGTTTCCTTACACTAAGACCTCTGAGCACTTTGAAAGTTATTAGAGGAACTCAAATTCCAAAAAAGAGTTACTGTAAGATCTGTAAACTTATATAATGGTTCCTGGTGGATCTCTCTTCTAAAAGCTAGCACTTAAAGGAACCAAGAGTTTTTGTGACAATTAAATAGGACAATTGTAGAGACCAGAAAATGAGATGCATGCTCATTTACTTAATATTTACTTAGTTATTTGTGCTTTTAGAATGATATGAATTTTATTTTTATTTATATATATATATATATATATATATATATATATTTTTTTTTTTGGCACTCACTGTGAATACATAAGAATTTCATTGATTAGAGTCTAAATGTTAACTTGCTTGCAGTTAGGAGACTGACTGGGAAATTGTGAAAAAATATGAAAGTGTAATTTTGGAGGGTAAAATACAAAAGAGCCACAACAGAGGAAAAAAGAGACAAAAACATGCACAGGCATGTACAATAATGAAAATGATCATTATTATAGGGGACTAATAAAATTTTCTGTCACTTGACCTCATTAGACCCTTAAATTTTGACATTTAAAACAATAATTATAATAACAACAACTGCTGCAATAATAATAATAATAATAATAATAATAGTAATAAAAATAATAATAGTAATAAAATTAAGCAACTGTTATCATCATTATTATTATTATAAAAATAGAACTAATAACACAGTTCTCCAAAATCCACTCATGAAAAATATTTAAGATATTACTAAACTTTAATATATGGGCTCTGGTTTATTAATAAAAAAGTATTCCTTCAGTTTGTTTTGAAAAACCAACAAGGATATTGCTTATGAATGCAGCATTTTGTACATTTTAAATTTTCTGAATTAAATGTTTCTTCATCTGTTTCTTGGATTAATGGAATGGAATTAATTGTGTTGTCAAAGAAAAAGTTTATTAACAGGGACTAATAAAATAATATAAACATGGCGCGCACTTGGATCTCTCTAGTCATCGTGCACACGCAGGCCACAAGTACGTTTTCAAATAGCGCTTTGTAACGGCTCCTTTCCTTCACTTCATGACGGCTGTCATCCCTAACACATGGAAGGTGAGTAAGTTGGCAAAATAAATATACAAATTAGATACGATTTGCACACAAATATCTACACTTACACGCATGTTTATGACGTCCTGTTTTAGGAACGTCACGAAGCTATTGCTGTTGTATAAGATTAGGTTTTGTTTTGCGATAATAACAATCGGCTGGATATACATAATCACTCAAATTACACGACTACCTCACACAAATATAAATAATTTGATGTAAAATATTGATTTATGTCGAAATATTATTGTCACTGAACACGAACCTTCCCTGAAAGCCAGAGACAGATAACCTTACATTCATACTGCTTATTAGACGGCTTTTTTCCTCAAATATATTTGTTTATTTATTTTTGTCTTGCCTTACATATACAGTGTGTAGCAAGTGTCTTAAGCAGGGTTGCTTATATGATTGTTTTAGCCGCGATGCTATCTAATCTTTACTCATATTGTTTGTGAGTAATATTACACATTTGTTATTATTTGCGTTTGTTAAACAGTTACCTGTGTGACAAATTGTGTCTAAGTTATGTACTTCAATTAATTTTTTATTCATTCACACAAATAATGTACATAAAGCCTGCTTTTTTCTTCTTAGAACATGCACTTAAACCCTGAAATTGTTCAGCCATTTGAGTCACCTCAAATGTAAGTATTTTCTTTTAAGTAACTGAATTGGAAATAAATGTAAGAAATATTTCTAAAGTGTCCACCAAATTATAGTTTCTTTACAGAGTAGTGAGTTAGTTAATACCACCTCACAAATAAACATAGTTTAAAGTAAATGTAAATTTTGTCATCATTTCCCCCCCCTAATTTGTTCCAAACCTGTTTTATTTTCTTTCTTTAGTTGAGCACAAAACATTATATTTTGATTAAAGCTGAATACCTGTAACCATTATAATAAATTATAACCATTATAACAAAATTATGGAAGACGGTGGTTATAGGTTTTCTGTTTTAAGTTCAACAGATGAAACTTAAACAGGATTGGAACAAGTGAAGGTTGAGTAAATGATGACAGAATAACATTTTTTGGGTGAACTGTGCCTTTAAAGTTTAAACATTTTTTTTATATATTAGCCGCAAGTTTGTTCCTTGTATTTGCACCAGCTCTGCAATGCACGTCCACAACTTCACGCGTTGTGTTAAATTAGGCTTTGCCGTCTCTGTGTTCAGTCCATTACTTCCACTGTATCTGTTCAGCTGAGGGAACAGAACCAACCCTGTGACGTCAGGCCCAGTGATATTCCAAAATAGCGGCGCTTTAACTCTAAAAACTATAGTAAAACATGCCATTTTCTTCAATAATAGTTACATTAATGGAGTTTGTAATATATATTTTCATTAAAGTAGAAATCAATTCACAAAATAATGTAAACTTGACTGACTGCTTCACTTCCACTTTTATGCTTTAAAAAACAAGACCCACTTTATATTAAGTGACCTTAACTACAGTACTTAAATTTTAATTAATAATATGGTATAATGCACTTAAGTATGTACGTTTTTACATTGTACTTTTTAATCATCTGCATGTAATTACATCTGTAATTAATTTCTGTAACTCAAAGGCCACTTAAAGTGAGTCCAAAAACAATATTTGACCTTCATGCATAATTTCTTTTAATTTTACAACTCATCTATATAATTTTCTTTTTATTTAATGTGTTTTAATAAACTAATGGTTAATTTTAAAAAGCTAATAACTGCAACCTGAATAATATAATAATAATATATCGCATATGCAGTACACTCAAAATTATAGTGCATTGTCTGTATGAATGAGTTGGAAAATGTATGGGGTGCACTATAGAAGACAAGGAGGGAGTGGTTTCAGACACAGCTTTTGTGTTGTCTTATTTCTGCTTGTGCTAAGATATTTGAGAGGTTTACATTTTTTGTTTTTGGCCTTTATTGATGTATATAAGCACTCTGCAAGCCATGAAAAAAATCCTTTCTATATAAATTGAGACAATTTCTGACTTTATTCATGTTTCCTTTTGCTATTCAGAAATGTTCTGCATATGTTTTGTGAATATGTCTTGATAAGTAAAAAAAAAAACAGCTCTGGGAATGCATTTCCTTTGTTTTCATAATTTCTTAGGTTAACTACTTTTTAATTTATTTTTATAGGGACACCTCCAATGTGAAGCAGTGGACAGCTGAAGATGTTGCTGGCTGTTATTGCTAGACATTATTTAAATTTGATTGTTTGCATTAAAATGTATTTTACATTATTAATCCAATTATGTGAATGCAATTGTTATGTATATTGATTAATAAAAGTGTGTTTTTAAAAGTGTGATTATTTATTAAAAATGCAATGTATTTTTTTTTTTTATCTAGATAGATAGATAGATAGATGTTTGTCTATTAAATTTATGATTAAACATGTTTGCATAAACAATAAGAGGAATGGGAAAAACAAGCATTAAAAAAAAATTGGGGAATGGTGCTTTAAAGCACTCAAGGTGGTTCCTGGTCATTATTTATAAGAGGGTTTCTCCAGGAACCCTTGAAGTTCCTTAGAGAACTGAAAGGGTGCCTAGAGGTTCTTTAGAGGGTTCCGCCGGTGTGGCAATGTGAAGAACCCCAAAAGGTGCCTGGACCTTTTAATTTTTACAGTGTAATTACACATCTAGTTACCATGTAAGTTCACAGGTATAAAGGACAATATAAAGTTGGACCAGTTTTTCTTTAGGCTGTAAAACCGTATGATGGGAAACAGACATTGCTGTTCACCAGCATATTTTATGTTTTCCTTGCTGGGACCAGTAACAAGTGGTGGTTGCTAATTTGCTTGTCCTCAGAATGGGAAGTAATGATAAGCTAGACCAGCGCAGTTTGGCTTGAACAGCCAGCAGCTAGCTCTCTGCAGCTATCACTTGGTCCCTCACAGAGGCTAAGTAGGGCCTGTTTAGTACCCGAATGGAAGACCACATGGGGAAAAAGCATGCTGCTGGAAAAAGTGCTAGCTGCTAGTGAGGCCAGCATGAGGTGCTCACTGTGTGGTCTGAGTGGGTACTAGTACCTCAGTATAGTGACGAGGACACTATACCATCTATGGGCACTAAAAATCCAACCCAGGCTCATTGCGGATACGTACCCATGCTTTACATTTCTGGGGACAGCGAAATACATAACTGGAGGTACGTCTACTTGCAGTTTTTGTTTTTTGCAAACCCACCAGAGGCCGCTTTGTACACTTTTTGATAACCTCAAATTTCTCTCACGTGTCCTCTTCTCACGTAAATCCAACCAGGCCAGCTTGCTATCGACTAACCCACCCACCCCCTTCCCTAAACCCAACCAATGTTTTCAAAAGGAATCTAGAAAAAGAAAAGCCATCGTGGCCGCGTGATTTCACCTTGTTTTCAGCCTGTTGTTTATTTATTTCTTTTCTCTTTTTTTGCTTTTGTTTTAACTGGTTTCTGGTAGCGTTCTTCACCAGACTCGAACCCTGTCATTGCGGTCAACTCCACTCTGCATCCCAAGTCCATCGGCGTACACGGAGTCTACATCCAGAAATGTAGACAGGCCCACTGTACTCTGTCCATCATGGCCAATAGTCCTCTCCACCAATAAGCTGTTGTTTGGTGTGTGGTCTAGTGCAGAACGGCTGCCGTTACTGTTGCAAATCCACAAATTACTGAGTGCCCAGAAAAGTGCTATATAAATGTAGTTATTTATTCATTCGTTCATGTTTAATTTTTGAATACTAACAAAGAATAAACCTAGAACCTTAATGGCCTTACCAGTAACACTCTGTTTTTGTCCAAGGCTGAAGAAAGTTCCCATGTGCCTTCACCTTCCCTTGGCACAGTCCTCCATCCTGATCAAGCACTAGATCATCTTATTGCAGTTTTCAAGAGCAATTCTGGAAAATCTTGACATCACAAACTTTCCAAGAAAAGAACATAAAACATAAAATGTTATTGTTGATTTGTTGACACCTTAAACCTCCAGAGTACCTTTAGAGTAGCCCCCTAAGCATTGTAAAGTCCAATGTCCACCACAAAGACAGCAAACTCAAAAAATTACTTGTTTAAGGCAAAATGTTTTACTCCTTTTAAAGCATCATGCATCAAACCCTTACATTTTAAAACTAAATCACTTTTGACAGCACTAGTGGGGAGATACAGTAGCACCCTTGACACTGAAGAGAAATTTATTTTGGAGCAAGAAAAATGAGCTAAGCTCTATATACAGGAATGCATATTTTATGTAGCATAGATGCTTATGCTAGTAATTAAATTAAATTACAACCTGGTAATATGTTTTTTTTTAATCACAAAGTTTGTAGATCCAAAAACACTATGTCACAAGCCATGTTTGTAGATAACAACTTAACATTTCATATCAAATCAGCCACAGGCAGAGGTGTAACTTTACTAGGTGACAATAGCTTGTGTCGTGCACCAGGGAAACAGGAAATAAAGACAGGGCTATTTTCAGAGATAAGATGCTACATTGTGGGGCAATGGAAAAGTAGGTGCTTTTCCATTTTTTGCTGTGAAATTTGATCCTTCTTGCAGTTGAAAACAACTGAAAACCTGTCTAAGGTAAGATAAGATTGTATGTACCACCGGGGATTTCTTTCCCTTTGTTAGGACCAAAGTAGTATTTTGTGGTTTACAAATTTGAAGTTTGTTCTAAGCAAACCAAATACAAAAATATTTCAGTTTTATATTAGGTGTTTTTAAAAATGAAAAAAATGCACAGAAGCACACACATCACTTTAAATGGTTGCTCATGCAAACAGCAAAAAGTGCAAAAATATAAATTCAAAAAGGCGGCAAAACCAAAGCTCCAAAATTGCCAATTTATTAAATTAAAAAGGCTGACACTTTGGTGTTGCCGCCTTTTTAAATATATATTAGGTGTTTTTAACTATTACATATTTTAGAATTTATATGCTTATACTTTTTTTGTGTCCATATGTGTCATTACAGTGTAATCACAGTGTTCTTAAATCTGTCAATACTATTGCAATTGCTGTATCAAAAATGATTATTATGTATGTGTATAACTGCACAAGATTAATATTTTTAATTTATTAAGACATGACAGTGGATTCCATGTTCATGTTGTTACATTCTTTATTTAGAGTCCCTCAGCCATAACGTTAATCTATAACTCTGGGCATGCACATATTTTGCTGGCATCTGTACTTGCAGTCTATGGGTTGTGTAATCGTCATAGAAATGATGGGAATGATGCACAATAGTTCAGAAGACCAGTCAGAGAGTGATTGTGGATAGTCAGCTCGCAGCTCTGTATTCAAAGGTTTGCATTTCAGTTCATCAATAGCATTCCCAAACAATATTGGGCCTTTTTCGAAATGCTCCTTTATCACGGGTCAAAGATGATGGAGTAGTGTGAATGGCAGGCGTATCCCTAACAAAACTTATGAACTTATAACAGTTTGAAGACCCTCATAAGTGCCAATTGAAAACTAACATTAAAATCTGAGCATTATTTCTGTTCCTCCCCATTGCTTCTTCAACATAGGGCAGCAGAAAACTGTTCTGGGCACAGTCTCCAGCAATCAATAAGCTCATTCCACTGGACCCCAAGGCTGTAATGCTTGTGTTGTCACAAACAAACACACAGACAAAAACTACTCTGCTACCAGGAATGAGGCCACCCATGTGTTATTCATATTGTAATTAACCAAGCTTATACACACAATCTAGCACGCGAGGAGCGGTATGATGCTACTTTCCTGGGTGGGATGTTGGTTTGGGAAAAATGTATAGGAATGATTATTTATTCCCTGACACAATTCCTAAATATCACAATCAATGTTCATTGCTATAAAATGCGGCTTATTATTATGATTTATGAATACCTTATTATATGCTGAATTTTGATAATTTAGTACTGACATCATTAATGATTTAGAGACTCTCTTGTACTCCAGTGTTTCGGGAAGTAGTGCAAAAAACAAAGATACGTACCAACTCAGGAAAGAATGGATGTTTCTGTCTTCGTAGTATATTTTACAGACAGAATGAGCTTCCCTGGATGTGAATACAAATTAACAGAAGATTGCAGGTATTTTTTTTTGTGGCAGAAAAAATATAATGATTCAAGATAACAAGTATGACACTTTCATTAAGCACCACCCACTGATATCTTAATAAAAGGGTTAAACTGTAGATCCAGAGGCATACACAAATGATTGAAAAAAAAAAAAAACATACTTTAATCTTATAGAGTTAAATGAGCAAACTGCTAAGGTACACTGTAGGATCTTATGCAATATGGCTGACACAAATAAATTCTAGAAAATCCAACTCAGGCCCCAGGTGGACCAGGGTTTGAGACTGGCAAAGCAGTGTGAAACCATGGTAAAAGCTGATTTTCTCTTCTACTTTGCTTTTGAAAACACTATTGGTTAGGCTTAGGGAAGAGGTGGGTGGGTCAGTCAATGGGCCACCACGCCGCCCGTCATTTGATTATGGAAGATGATACATGCACGACAAGCTGACCGGCTTCTCTTACAGACACATGCGAGAAGGACATCGAGATTCACTGAAAAGTACAAAGAGGCCTCTGGTGGATTTAAAATGTTCACAGTGGCCTGTAGTGGATTTGTGAAAACAAAAACTGCCAACAGACATAGCCCGGGGAACATATTCCATGGTTCCCAAAAATGTAACCCTTGGCACGTATCTCCAAAGAGCATGGGTTGAGAAAATCTATACATGACAAGTTCAGATGCAAAAGCCTCTGAGTGAAATTTTCTTCTAAAATCAGTATTTTTCTTGTGTGTTTAGTGATTTCACTTGTATAGTACACCGCAAAAAAATTTAAGCCAGTACATCAAAAAATAAAAAAAAACATAATCCTTATTTCCTTTCGCTTTTTCTTTTTCACTTTTAAAAACATCAGCTGCACTGACCTAAAATAATTTGTTAGTAATACAAAAAACATTTAATTGGGTTAACATAAGATTATTAGTTTTTTGGAGAGGTGAACTACTCTGTAACAAAACTTTTTAAGTTGTGCCAACTAAACATTTTTTGTCTGCAAAACTGGACTGCCTGAAGTTGAGTGAACAAAAAAAACATAATCCTTTCATTTGTTCTGGTGCACTCAACTTTTGAAAACATCCGTCGCACTGACCTAAAATGTCTAAACATGAGTGAACAAAAAAACTCTTTTGGAAATTGGTTCTAAGAAATAATACATTATCAGAACAAACAAACAAACAAACAAACAAACAAACAAACAAACAAACAAACAAACAGTTTAATTGAAAATGAACTAAAACAGAGACAAATGTTAACAAAACATTTATTAGACACAGAATTAGAAACAAGACAGGAGGCAAAACAACAATAACAGTAAACAAGACAAGGATCAAAACATGGCAGGACAAACAGGGAAAAATGCTTCTTAATGCATCACAGGGAAAAACAAGACTCAGCAAAGAGTCTGTGTGAATGAGGTGTATTTATAGTTCTAGTAATCAGTCCATTATGAGCTTCCAGCTGTGTGTGTGTGTAATCAGAACCAGAAACTGGTTCCTCCATTTGAATTATAGTTTGAGCATTTGATTTGTCATTGAATTATTCATTCATTCATTTTCTTTTCGACTTAGTCCCTTTATTAATCAGGGGTCACCACAGCGGAATGAACCGCCAACTTATCCAGCATATTTTTTACGCAGCGGATGCCCTTCCAGCTGCAACCCATCACATTGGGATTTTTGCCAAACCAACAAAAAACAAACAAACAAACAAGTAATTTCAATCTTTTTTCAAGATGGATTTTTTACAGTGTAATGAATAGGTCTTTTATTTTCATTGCCTTTAAAATGAAATAACAGAGCATAAACATAGGAGACTGAGAAAATGCTCATTTTAGAAGAAAATCTCTGATGGCACTAGAGGCTTTTGCATCTGAACTCTTCTAGTCTTTATGTTTGTCATATTGTTCCTCTGAGTCTGAGAAACCATTGCATTGGTTTTTGGTTTGTGATGCTTAATCACAGCCATCAATTGGAGTGCACCATAACTTTGAAGCTTTGGTCAAAAAAACCTAAAACCAATTTTCTTGTGTTCGCTTTCTATTGTAGTCAATGTTCAGTCACTTCGATCTTGTACTTGTTTTGGTGACAGAGCTCTGACACTGTTTCTGTCTTTTCTCTGTTGAAGCAGTGAGCTCGAGCCATGTGCTTTCTCTTGTCTTTTCTAGCAAGCTTGCAGTTTCAGACTAGATCAAGCAGTGCACTTTCTTGTCCATGTGTTTTTGTTTTTGTTTTCTGAAGGTACTACAGTCTAGTACCAGAAATCACGAGTTACCGTGAACAGGAAGAACAGACATTTTGCAACATTTACATGTTTATTACTTCATATAATTTATTAAAATAGAACAATTTTAATTCATACTGTGATGGTCACCAGCTAGAGTGCCCACAAGACACATTAGAGGGCACTCTACACACCACCTTTGCCACTCGACCAGACTACACATCCCATAATCCGAATTTTGATTTCACTACAGCTGCAGCTCATTATCACACACTATAAACAGCCCTGTGTTTCAGTCTGTGTTTGTTAGCTGTTTAATATTTGTATGTGGTTGCTGTCTGTTCTCTGCCGGGTGTCTTTGGACTTTGTTCATGGGTTTTGGTTTTGTTGTAGCCTTTGTTTTATTTTTGTTTCATTTAAATAAACTGATGCCATTTGAATCTGCCCTTCGCCTTTTCCCTGGACCATCATTACACATACAAGTTTATTTCAGAATGCACCTACATTTTGTGATTTTTTTTTTTCATTTTCACCATATTTTATCATTGAGGATTTAAAGTCTAATAATCTTTTTGTGAACCATGACTCATGTCTCGTCTAATGGGATATGTGTCTTGTCACAACCATGATGTTTTATAATTATTGATATTATTTTTAAATATTCTATACTCAAATAGTTGTGAATTGTCACTTTACATTGATAATGGCTTTGAATAAAAATTTACATTTAAATATTTACATATACATTTGCTTTAATAAAGCTTTTAAAAAGACAGTAAACTGTGTGTGAACATACATTATTAAAATCAGATGATTGATTTACATTGATATAATAATATTTGCTTTAAGTTGCTCAAACTTTGCTGCAATGACAATATTTATCTTTAAGATAAAGTCTATATTAAAGTCAGGTCCATGCTTTCACTGTCTATTCACTGTTTATTTCTGCCTTGTACATGGGTTTAAATTCATTAAATCTTTCTTTAACAGAGAAGTGAATTATTGACTCACAAGAAATTATTAAAACTGACTCATGTGTTGTGTGATTGGCTTTTTGCTGCAAGAGTTAATATCAAACTCTGGGTTAAACCCTGAGTTAACAGAGAATGTTTATATCAAGCATTGTGAAACCACTTAACCTGATCTTAACCAGATTTCATTAGTTTTGTCAACCTGAAACCCAGAGTTTGTTCAACTCATTTTGTGCAACAGGCCTGCCTTGCCAATAAAGACAAGTTTTTTGTTTATTAGTTTTCTTTTTATTGTTGAATAAAGTCCTTCAGTTGCTTGCCTCTTCCCTACACCCAAACCCTGAGAGTTGTTGCTTAGAGACATTTTGGATGAGACTGGAGACAGCATGTCCCATCAAATACAATCTCTGATAAATCTTCAAGTCTATATTTAAGGTGTGCAGGACTTTACAGTGGGATTAGCAATTATTCTGTTTGGAACATGGAAGCTTTCCATGAAATATGGAACCTGTCTTATAGGGAAATATTGCAATAAAATCTAATAAATAATGAATTTCTAACCACAATAGCCTTAACAGTCCAAGAAAAACATGTTACTCTATTTGTCTGGGTTTGAGGAAAGTTCCTAAGTGTTTCCTCTTGAGATCAATCTTCCACCCTGCTCTAGCACTTGATCTTCTTTTAGTGGCTTTTAAGGCAATGTGGAAACAGTCAACAGAAACTGTCAAAGTAGTATCATATTTTGATTTCCTAACTAGGTTAGTGCACAACCTTCAGAATAACACCAAAGCATAATGAAATACATTGTGCAACTTACCAAAGACAGCATCATAAAATACAGTTTAAAATGACTTAAAGAATGTTTTTCTGTTTTACAGTATGTAAAGTTAGGATTCAAAGAGTTTGCACAAAATAACATTGCGTGACAATTCCAAACTTGCAGTCCCAGAATTCTTAAGAAGCTCGGGTCACATCTAATTACATTCACAAATGTAAACAACATAATAGATAGACTATTCTTTTGTATATATGTCTGAATGATATATACATTAAACTAATTCTTGCTCTTCTTACTGTGTAGCTGTGGATTTTCTGGAAAGTTCCCACGTTTACCGCTAATGACTTTGATGTATGATTAGGTCTAGGAATAAATGTTTGGTTAGGGTTATGGTTTGGGGTCAAGTAAACTGTAACTACATGTTAATTAAATGCAAGTTCTTTCATCGTAATTACAATGTACAAACTCGAGTAAGTCTGAACATGTATGTATATAATAAGTAGCGATTGATTCTTATAATGGGCGACACGGTGGCTCAGTGGTTAGCACTGTCGGCTCACAGTAAGAAGGTTGCTGGTTCGTGTCCCGGCTGGGTCAGTTGGCATTTCTGTGTGGAATTTACATGTTCGCCTCGTGTTCACGTGGGTTTCCTCCGGGTGCTCCGGTTTCCCCCACAGTCCAAAGACGTGGTATAGGTGAATTGAATAAACTAAATTGGTCGTAGTGTATGTGTGTGAATGAGTGTGTATGGATGTTTCCCAGTACTGGGTTGCAGCTGGAAGGGCATGTGTAAAACATATGCTGAATAAGTTGGTGGTTCACTCCGCTGTGGTGACCCCTGATGAATAAAGGGACTAAGCTGAAGGAAAATGAATGAATCTTATAATTAAGGTTAAGGACACAATTGTAATTAGTTTACTTGTATTTCCCACATATATTCCTGTCACAATCGCACCAATTGACAAAAAGAGATAGACATGGATAAGAATAGATTGACCTCTACCTTTAGCAAGCCATAATGCATTATACCCTTTCATTTATCCAATTATGCAAAAAGTGTGGAATTACTATGACTTAATTGGTAATGTAATAGCAAAGAAATCTAGCACAACTATCATGGGTTAGACACCAGCGAACATACACTAAAGCATGTTAAAATATGTACCCTGTTACCTCCTAGTTTGCTTCCTAATTAATCCACTTATGTTTTCAGTTCCTGTGCCAGTGTGGTTCCTGTTATCCAATTTTATCCTGACCTGCCCTGAAGCCTGATCAAGTTTTAGATAAATGTATACCCTCTGTGTAGTTTTTTGTTGCCTTTTGTTTTCCTTTCATTGTTGGAAAAAGCAACAAACATGATCGTTTGATCTTAGGGAACATGCATTACATGCATAATGTGTTAAAATGTGTACCTTGTTACCTCCTTACCTTGAGTACCTTGACTAATGCCTGAGTTTTTGCTGAGTAGAATGGTTTAGTACAGTACAGAAAGATTTAGTATAAGTCACCCTGATCAAGCTTGTATTTCCACTGGCAGTACTACCCTTACCTGTAAGGCATGGTGCTAGAAAGTTGCGATCGTTCTCGAACGAATAAGAAACCCATTCGGGCTGTTCACATATCACTGTAAAAATTTGTAAGCCAGTACAACAACAAAAAAAACATGATCCTTATTTCCTTTCACTTTTTCTTGTTCACTCAACTTTTGAAAACATCAGCTGCACTGACCTAAAATGTCAGAATTTGAGTGAACAAAAAACTCTTTTGGAAATTGGTACTAAGAAATAATACATTATCAGAGCAAACAAACATAGTTCAATTGAAAAAAAAAAAACTAAAACAGAGACAAATGTTAACAAAACATTTATTAGATACAGAATTAGAAACAAGACAGGAGACAAAACATAAACAGTAAACAAGACAAGGATCAAAACATGGCAGGACAAACAGGGAAAAATGCTTTGTAATGCTCCACAGGGAAAAAACTCGGCAAAGAGTCTGTGTGAATGAGGTGTGTTTATAGTCCTAGTAATCAGTCCATCATGAGCTTCCAGCTGTGTGTGTGTAATCAGGAGGAACCAGAAAGTATAGTTTGAGCATTTGATTTGTCATTTGAGAATGCATTTTGATTTATTATTTGATCGTTTGAACATTTGATTTATCATTTGGGTAGTTGTTTTGAAAATTCGATTTATTATTTGATCTTTTTAGGGATTCAAATTTTCATTTTAATTTTGTCAGAAAAAAACTTTCTAATATATACATAACAGTTAAATACAAATTAACAGTCCACATGAGTTTCTTTTTGTAGAGCAAACTAGGTAAATGTGAGATGAAAATTCACATTAAAAGTCTTTCTTCAGCTGTACCCCCCCCCCCCAAAAAAAGGGATAAATTACAAATGAATAATAATTTTAAATTACGTTAGCATTATTACAGTAGTATTTTGTTGTTGTTGTTGTTGTTGTTGTTGTTGTTTATAATAATGACATTAATGTTATTATTGGTGTTACTATTATTTTAGTCATTGTTGTTAGGGTTAGAAATACTACAACCTTTATTTTTTCAAGTGAGGAGGTCTGAGATTAACTCAACTTAAAGTAACAAGTTGGCAGAAGCTTTTTTGGGTGAACTTGAAAAGTTTTGCTCTTAAAACTAATCTTTTTAACTTGAAGAAAATGTGTTAAATGTAGTTGTACAGACATTTTTACAGATTTTTGCCAAACTTCCAAACCAAATAATTTCAACTTCTTTCAAGTTGGATTTTTTACAGTAATTGTGTCTTTTACACACTGAAGTTTATTATTATTTATTATAAGACACCTGGCAAATAGAGAGAGGAAGGGCTTTGTGCTTTCCACATGTTTACAGTATGCAATATTTGAACGACCCAGTAAACAACAGCAGAGAACATACAGCAGATCCTATTCTTGCTTCTTGGCATGTGACTGTTTGTCACAAGAAGATAAAAAGTTTAGTTTGAGCTCAGGTCACCATGGTTCATTGTTTCACACTTTCATTGTTACGGTGTTGTGTTTCAGCTGTGTATTAAAAAATGTTGCTTCCTTGTAGTCATTACCCTGGTGTGTTGGATGCGCAGGTGACACTTTTCTGAAAACCAATAGACCAACAGAAAGACTTGCTCCACCCTTTTGGTACCATTCTATTGTGCTAGATACACTCACAAAGGTATCCCAAAAAGTGTAATGATACGTTTGGCTATTTTGGTACTTCTGACAGTGGAAACGGAAATAAATGTAAAACTGTTCTATACCCAACTGTACTGTTTATTGGAAATGAGCAATAATTCATATTTTATTAATATATTATTCATATTAATTCATCAAATTTTTTTTAGATCGTAAAAAGCTGTTTGCACTAAGTAACCTTCATTCCCCGAGAGGGGGAAACAGAAATGCTATGTGGAAAACTGCCACTATAGGGATTTCGTCAGAAAGCCAATCAGAGTAATAAAACGGGCCAATGAAATGCCAATGAGTTCGCGGCGTCAGCCCACGCAGCTGGCAACAATCACAATCAATTGTGTATGAGAATGCCAACCATGCATCGCAAAAGCAACTTTTCTAGCTGAAGAAGCCGAACTACAGCTGCGGTTGTTAAACCTTACCACGTCACTGGTGAGAGGTTTGCCAGGCTCCAGTGTGAGCACCATCATCACCAGAGACGCAGCCCTCCAACGTTTCCCCTGGCGCTTACTTACCTTACTTACTTGTGAAAGCTTTTAAAGGCTTATTTATATTTTTGGGGAGTCGTAAAAAATACACCTAGATAAGTTCTAGGAATTTTGAAATACGACAGTACGTTGGGAAAGCGTGCCAGTCCCAAATGGGGAGGACGCTGCGGAGCCCATCTGCTGCCCAAATGGGGAGACCTGGTGGCAGAAAGACATATGGACTAACCCTGTGAAGGGGGAGTACACGTATGAAGATGGTTAGCGGGGAGGGAAGACACGGGCCCACCTGAAGAGGGGGGAACTAACTGTGACTGAGTGAAGCATATGGCATTGCCAGTGGGGATTGCACATAGCAGGCACCTAAACCCATAACGCAGTCTGACTGAGTGGGCATGCCAACAACGTAATGGCCCAGGCACCCGACTCCTCCGCTGAGTCAGGTGCTGGATACTGAGTCGAGTGGTTCGAACGGATCTCTGTGTAGGCTCGTGCGCACTACAGAGAGATTCCAAGAGGGCATGAGAAGGGGGCGGGGTGGATTTAATTGCCTCACGCCTCTGAGGAAGCGGATGATGAGGTTATGCCTTCCCACCGTGATGCCATCCACCGCGTCATGATGAGTGGAAATGGCAGTGACGTAAACCTTCAGTGTGGAGGGTGACAGCCTCCGCTCCAACCTATCCTGAAGGAAAGAAAGCACAACACTGATATGGCAAGTCCGGGGGTCTTCTCGATGAGAAGCGCACCATTCAGTAACAGTAGACTCCACTTCAGGGCGTAGGCATGGCTCGTAGAGGGTGCTCTAGCCTGAGTGATGTTGTTAACCACCGCAGCTGGTAGGTCACCTAAGACTTCCACGCTCCGCCTATGGACCAAACGTGGAGGTTCCAGAGATCTGGGCGAGGGTGCCCGATGGTGCCCTGTCCCTGAGAAAGAAGGTCCTTCCTCAAAGGGATCTGCCAGGGAGGGGCCGCCGTGAGGAGAGAGAGTTCTGAAATCCAGGTCTGGTTTGGCCAGAGAGGCGCAACTAGCAAGACCTGCTCCTTGTCCTCCCTGACCTTGCACAGTAACTGTGCGAGTAGGCTCACAGGGGGAAACGCATATTTGTGCATGCTCCAAGGCCAGCTGTGAGCCAGTGCATCCGTGCCAAGGGGGGCCTTGGTCAGGGAATAAAACCACCGGCAATGGGTGCTCTCGGAGAAAGCAAACAGGTCAACCTGGGCTTTTTCGAAGTGCGCCCATATCAGCTGGACAGACTGGAGGTGGAGCCTCCATTCTCCCGGGTGTAGAAGCTGCCGTGAGAGTGCATCGGCTGCATGGTTGAGCTCACCGGGGATGTGAATGGCAAGCAGCAATTTCAGCCACGTATGACTACAGAGGAGCAGGCGGCGAGCGAGCTGAGACATGCGGCGAGAGCGGATACCCCCCACGCAATTAATATATGCCACTGTCGCCGTGCTGTCCGTCCTGACCAGCACGTGTTTACCCTCTAGCACCGGTAAAAAATGGCACAGAGTGAGATACACTGCCAACAGCTCCAGGCAATTGATATGCCAATGTAACTAGATTCCTTTCCACAGACCCGTGGCTGCATGCCCGCAACACATGGCCCCCCAACCCATACTGGAAGCATCCGTCGCAACGACAACATGCCTGGACACTTGTTCTAGAGGCACACTGGCCTGTAGAAATGCAGGGTCCATCCAAGGGCTGAGGGCGTGGCAATACAGCAGAGTGACAGCCACCCGTTGCGTCTGGGGACCCGATCGTGAAGTCTCACATGGAGCAATCCGAGCGGCGTGACATTTGCTGCGGATGCCACATTCCCCCAGAAGCCTCTGAAATAATTTCAGTGGGACCACAGTTTTCCTGACGAACTCTTTCAGACAGGTCAGCATCAGCACGGCGCGCTCTCGGGTGAGGCGTGTCGTCATGGTGATCGAGTCCAGATCGAAAAAAGAGAAAAGATCGAGAAAAGAGATGCTCTGCACCTCTGCGTTAGCATTCTGAACGGCAGCTTGTGAAGGCAGCGGTTCAGAACGCGCAGATCTAGGATTGGTCATAACCCACCAATCTTTTTGGGTACGATAAAGTATGGGCTGTAAAACCCGCTCCTCATCTTGGCTGGAAGGACCGGCTCGATTGCATTCTTCGCCAGGAGGACAGCAATCTCCTCGTGCAAGACAGGGGCAGACACAGAACGCATAGCCGAGTCTGATCGTGCGAATGAGCCATTGCGACGGGCTGGGCACCCTTGTGCAGCTGAGGCAATGCCTGCGCTTGGTAGTGCTGATACGTGGCCATCGCATGCAAAGCAGAAGCAGCCTGGCCCACAGCAGTGTAGGCTCTGGCCCCGAGGGATGCAGATAACCTACACCCTTTGGAAAGGAGACGAGGCTGACTGCGCCAGGAAGAGGTGCCACGTGGGCAAAGATTGACCACAATGGCGTGCTCAACCTGGGGATTAGCCTCGTACCCCCTGGCTGCTCCACCGTCAAGGGTGGTGAGAGCAGAACACACGCAGATCGGGCAGAGAAAGGTGCCCTCCAGGACTGCTTGAGCTCACTGTGCACTTCCGGGAAGAGGGGGTGGGAGGCTTAGTAGGCTTGTCCTTCTTCTTAGCCTCCACGTAGCACCCATCTAGTCAGTAAAACATCTCCAGACCCACCGCCGAAGCAACCCGGGAAATCACGGCCATTATATCTGCTTCTAGATCCGATGCCTCGCTCACCACCCCAGAGGGAGGGAGCGGGTCCGGATCCTCATCAGATAATGACAGCCCACCCTCCCATGCAGTGATGGACATCTGGTCCTCAGTGTCATTGAGTGAGAGGGCGACCATCCGAGAGGATGGAGCGCTTCTCTCACTCGAAGCTTAGATGGAGCTCGCTGAGGAGTGGGAGGTCTGCGAGCCCGAGGGCGGTGGATTGACCCCCACTGTAACCCTCAGATCTGCCCGAGTGCCAAACGACTTTCAGGGTACAACAGGGGTGGTTCGCCCTTTTGCAAAAGCGAGCCGGGATCTTAGCTGCGCAACAGACATGCCATCACAGTGATGGTATGTACTGCTCGTGAGCACCGCATTAACATGCTGAACCCCCAGACATGCAACGCAGTGCTTATGCCCATCATCCGGGGACTAGGAAACCACCGCATCCAGAAACGCACGGTTGGAATGACATCTTTAAACCGTGTTTTAACCGTGTTGCTCTTTTAGGGAAACTTGCTCTAATATTCAAACCGCTCTTGGAGAACCGGACCAGAGAAATGCCCAGGGACAGGAGAATGGACCCAGCTCGACCGCTGCTGCTTGCGTTGTAGCTCGCTCTGGGACCGGGAGAAACAGCCTGTCTGTGGCCGGCGGCTTTCTCTCTCTCTCTCTCTCTCTCTCTCTCTCTCTCGAACGAAGTTGGAGGAACAGCAAAAGACTCTTTCAGTTGCGTGAGGATTCTGAAAGCGAAAAGGAGCTTTTGCGACGCATGGCTGGTATTCTTATACACAATTGCCGCCAACTCATTGGCATTTCATTGGCCCGCTTTATTTCTCTTCAGAATGATTTGGCTTTCTGACGAAATCCCCAGAGTGGAAGTTTTCCACATAGCATTGAGGTTCCCCTACCGCTGGGGAACAGTGTGTTTGGTTATTTTTTAGAGGTGAAATCTCTATTTATTTGCTTAGAAATATGTGCTAACATTAAACTGCTTTGAAATAAATTGTGAATCAAGTATCTAGTGTACTTCACATAAAGACACTATTTCTTTGGTATGCATTAACAGCTCTCCAAATTTGTTATGTATTTCCAAGTTGGTTAAGATGCCTGTTTTGTAAACATTAAAATAGCTAAGTATGATCTGGCACAGCATTAACATTCTATCAATTAATTTATTTAAAACACAACAACAACAACAAACAAACAAAACATCTGTTTGTATTCAACATAGATTTTTTTCTATTAAGTTTGACTGTGGTGAAACGATCGCAGATGTGACCTATAAAACCAGAAATATTGAGCTACTGTCCATAAATGAGGCATATCATATCCACTGCTTGTAACATCTTTATTCAATTTTATGTTGAGTTATAGAAAACACGGCTGTGAGACAAACAGGATTATACTAAATTGCTATCTGTGGTTATCTCTCTCTCTCTCTCTCTCTCTGTTTATTTTATTTTTTCTAAAATAAAACTTTTTGTAGCACACCTCCCTTCCATTGATTCAACTGTGTAAAGATGAATAACATTAACTAAAACTGTTTGTAAACAATATGTTGAGTAGCATTACTTTCACCTTAGTATAGTGCTCTTTAACTTGTAATTCTCTAAAGAATTCCGGTTTAGTCTTTCTCTTCTGATGTACCAAAAATGGATCGAACCATTAACATGAGGTATGTTCCAAATCATAACTTCTGTGTATATTACACTGTGTACAATAGTTGATCAAGATATCTCCCTTTCGTTAACGGTTGTGTTGCCCTGAGTCTGAAATTATTATCAAGTCAACCATTGTCAAGATATTTAGTGAAGTTTATTTATAAACTAATTTCGAGAGGAGCACGTGATTATGATTGAACACGGCTGGTCATGCATTAACCAATGCCTGATTCTCCAATCAGATGATTCCCAACTCATTATAAATAACCAGAGTTCCCCACTACAGTTATCTTCGCCTTGAAGAATCAATCGCTAGCAAAGCAAACGCTTTACAAGCATACTACTACTACTACTACTACTACTACTACAACAACAACAACAACAACAACAGCAACAACAAATAAACGTTACTTCTGGTTCGTCAACAGCTTCAACAAATTCGCTACAACTACTACTACAGCTACTACCTCACCACAATGGACACCAGCAACATCTCCAATAATAACAACAACCATCAAGACGACCATACGCCAGATCACCTGACTATCTCTGAAGAGCCCGCGGCAGCCGAACTCCTCATGGCGCCGCAAGGCTCCCAAACAGAGCCAGGAGACGCTGCAAAAGGCCGACGAACCACTTGCTCGACTACCAGACTCCTACACCCAAGATCACCTCCTCCTTCCACATCTAGGCAACAAATTTCTTCTCCTACCTCTTCATATGCTTCAGCTTCCTCCTTCGTCCGTCCAGCCAAAATAATTACCGTCACGGAACTCCGCAAACATCTCGCTGATCTCGGCATTCACGCCCCAAAGACCCTCAATAAACCGGAGCTGCTCAAACTATACTCCAACGCCACTTTGGACACCAACCCGTCACTCAGCCATTCCTACAAGACCAAACACCTGGAAAACCAGCGCTCGGCACACCCCTTATCCACAACCCACCCGCACTCAACCAGGAAAGAAGAAAACCAAAACAAAACACGTATCCAGCCGCTCACCTACAGGACCACACCCCCAGGAATCCCAGTCACCCCCAACTACGTCACACCGTCAGGACTTCAACCAGGGATTTCCCACATCCCATCAATTCTCCTCTCAACATTTCCCTCCCTCCCTCTCTTGGCCACCCGCCCCCCCCTCCAGTTCTCCTACTAGTCCTCATATTCCTCCGATCTCTTCTAACCCTTTCCATCCTAACATTTCAGCTCCCCCCGCTTTTCATCAGTCAAGCTTTTTCTCTGCTTCCTCAATCTTCCACTTCCTGTCTTTTAACCTCAAACCAGCCTTCTGCTTCACAGACATTTCATCCTAACCCTCCCTCTTTCTTTCCTTCACTCCCTACTGCACACACCAGCACAGACCCAACCCAGCTTTCTACCCTCCCCCCACCAGTTTCCGCCGCACGCCCTCCTTTCACGCTTTCCACCGCCTTCCCCCCTCCCTCCGCCGCCCAACGCTCTGGCATTGGAACCTCCTCCTATCTCTACCACTACAAAGAACCAAATTCTCTCAGGTGCAGACATAGACCTTATCACACTCCTATCACCAATTTCACCTCCTGCGGCGGAACGTCAGGTGGATTGTGGCGAGTTTACCTTTACTTTAAAACAGACATCCAACACACAGTCACGTATTCTATCTCTAGCTGAATTTTCCATGGCATTCGCACGATACACCGACATCATCTGCTCTGTTTTCCCCCATAGGAGGCGCGAGTTAAACGACTACATGGCTATTATAGCCGAGCTCACACTCTCCTATGGGGGTACACATTTTTACACCTATCACAAATTATTTTCCGCTAAATTTGCAATCCGGATGACTCAATAGAATCAATGTCCGTATTGGGGGGCTGTGGACACTGATCTCCATAATCAAGTCTTTTTAGGATGCCGCAATCTAGCCTGCGCGGTCTGCTGCTCCAGTCTTCACATCACCACTTCCTGCCCTTTCATCTCTCCTTCCTCTAATGCAGAACAACCCCCGAAATCTACTAGTTACGTCCCATGCCCGTCTAATTTCAGCATTCCTACTCTTCTCCCTTCTTCTCTCCGCTCTTCTTCTTTTAACAGCAACATCTGCCAAAATTTTAATATTGGCAGATGTCAAAGAAATCCCTGCAAATACCTCCATGTCTGTTCTTTCTGCGGTGGGGCACACACAAAGCTAATTTGCCCGATCTTTAGATCAAACAATAAAAAATATAAAAATTACCTATCGACTCCAGTGAATATTCCTCATCTCACCTCTGAATTAAATGCTCACCCTGATACTAACTTTTCTGATTTTCTCATTTCAGGCTTAACTCACGGATTCCAACGAGGTGTCTCAGCTTCTCCTTCATACAACCTCTGCTGTCCTAATCTTCAATCCGCAACCGCCGAACCTGAAACAGTTGATCAGTTAATTAAAAAAAAAAACTAATAATGACTTTATGATCGGGCCTTTCGCAGCCCCGCCGTTCAACACCTATCGCATTAGTCCAATAGGTGTTGCAACCAAAAAAATTTCTGGCAAAAAACACCTCAATCGACCTCTCCGCGCCTCATAACTCTATTTTTCCTAGCATTAATAGCACCATACCGCTAGAAGAATACTCGCTCCACTACCACGACATAGACCAAGCCATTTCCCTTATTAAAACAGCCGGCCGCAATGCCTGGCTAGCTAAAGTCGACATTACGTCCGCCTTTAAAGTCATGCCAATCCACCCAGACTTCTGGCACCTTTTTGGATTCGCTGGCACTCCAAATTCTACTTTACAGTCCGGTTAACTTTCGGCTGCAAAAGTAGCCCTAAAATTTTCAACATTCTCTCAGAAGCCGTATGCTGGATACTTTCCAATAATTACGGAATTCCTTACCTCATTCATCTACTAGATAACTTCCTCATCATCTCCCCTCCATCGTCTCCTCCAAACAAACATCTAGCAATCACCCAAAAAGTTTTTGCTGACCTCGGAATTCCCCTCGCAGAGGAAAAAACCTTAGGTCCCAGCACTTCCATTGAATTCCTGGGCATCATCTTAGATTCGAAAAAATTCCAAGCATCTCTTCCAAAAGAGAAAATCGATCGCATCACTTCTCTTTGCCAAATCTTCCTCGAAAATCTTTCATGTACCAAACGCGAACTCCTCTCCATTCTCGGCCACTTAAATTTCGCCATGTGCATAATTTCCCCAAGGTCGTCCGTTTATTACGCACCTCCTTCAACTCTCCACCACAGTTCACGGTTTAGAAGACACAATCCTTATCTCTAAACCCAGTTGCGATAAAATCAGCTTATGGATCTTCTTCCTTAAGCAATGGAATGGCTGTTCCTTTTTCTACAGCGATCTCATAGCATCGCCAGTAGACATTAAATTATTCACTGATGCCGCCCCTTTAGTCGGTTTCAGAGGATTTTATCAGGGCCGTTGGTTTGCGTCACCTTGGCCCCCCCAAATGCTGGAAACACCACAAAACCAACATTCATCCGCACTTTTCGAATTATATCCAATCTTCGCTGCGGCCATCCTGTGGGGGGAGGAATGGTCCGCCTCTAGCATTCTCATACACAAAAACATACACGCTAGTTCAATACGAAGCTACCTCAGTGGGATTACATTTTTTCACAAATTGATACACGGGTCCCCTTCAGATGCCATATCAAACTCTCAAACCACCCTCCTTATTAAAGGTACACAAAAAACCCACCCTTCCCCCCCCGATTCTAGACAACCCATTACACTCCACATCCTTTCTAAATGCATTCACACCCTTCGCAAAGGATACATTTCCACTCATACAGCCTGCACCCTAGATGCCATGTTCACACTAGCCTTTTTTGGGTTTTTGAGATGTTCTGAATTAACAGTAACATCCAAATCCAATCCTACAATCCACCCCACACTATCTGATCTAACTTTGCTGGATAAAGAAACTCTATCTTTCTTTATTAAGCAAAGCAAGACAGATCAATTACGCAAAGGACATTCTATATACATTTTCGACATCCCCTCCCCCACACACCCATTCCAAACCCTCTTAGCTTATTTGCACTACAGGAGAGCCCAAGAGCCCAATTCCCTCGCCTCACTTTTACCGATGACGCTAACCGTCCAGTAACACGTTTCTGGTTCCAAAACCACCAACAACAGATACAAACCCTCGGTCATTGGTCCTCCAATGCCTTAAAATCTTACATTCGCCTTAGCCAATACCACCTCAGGGAAGCCCAGCTGATCCTCTCCAGCCGACTTCCACCCACATGATCTTCTAGGTATAAGCATGGCTCTGCCTTCCCCCCGCCCCCGCTCTACTGAGCTACACTCACCCCTACACATACCCATATCACTACTGACAGGAACCAATGTTCCTGCGGAAATTCACACAACTCTCTAAATACCAACCATCACTGCAGCAGCAGAGACGCTCCGCTGAGCTACTCACCCATCGCACCACTGCAGTTTCTGTCTAACTGAGCCTTATTCACTTCCATTTTGACAACTAACTACCAATACACCTCTGCAGCAACAGAGACGCTCCACCGAGCCTCATTCCCCCTCTGCACCACTGCCGCAGCAGTGACGCTCTGCCTGAGCTCACATATATTTCCATTTAGCCATTCACTACTGACAAACTCTCCAGCACTGCCACAGCAGTTTAAACGCCTCTGCGGAGGCGTACTTCCTTTCAATATTGACTTCCATCACACCTCTGCAACAGCAGAGATGCTCCGCTGAGCTTCATTCCCCTCTGCACCACTGCTGCAGCAGTGACGCTCTGCCTGAGCTCATATTCCCTTCCATTCATTCATACCTTTACGGACACACTCCCCAGCACTGCCACAGCAGTTAAAACGCTTCTGCAGAAGCGTATTTTACCCTTTATTATTGACTTCCGTCACACCTCTGCAACAGCAGAGACGCTCCGCTGAGCTCCTTTTTCCCTTCACACCACTGCCGCAGCAGTGACGCTCTGCCTGAGCTCACATACACTTCCATTTTAGTCATTCTGATTCACTCCCTAGCACTGCCATAGCAGTTAAACGCTTCTTCGGACGCGTATTTACCCTTCAATTTTACATTACACCTCCACAGACAGCAGAGACGCTCCGCCAAGCTACATTTCCCCCCTGCACCACTATCACAGCAGTGACGCACTGTCTGAGCTCACTTTTTTATACTCATATACTCCCCAGCACTGCTTAAGCAGTTAAAACTCCTCTGTGGAAGCGTTTTTCGATACTGACTTCCACCGCACCTCTGCAGCAGCAGAGACGCTCCGCTGAGCCTTATCACTACATTACATCACTGCCATACATACCCGCATTTAAATCATTACATCCGGCCAGTCAAGGCAGTTAAACACTGCTACGGGAGCACACATAACACTTGCAAACACCGGCTGCCAGTACACCACTTCAGTAACAGCGATCTCTCTAACCCAAACCATTTACACTTTGCACCAATTCCATCTCTGCTCCTGCAAAAGCCTCTTCTGGTACCATCTTCCTAATTCTTTCCAGCAGCCGGATGTCGCTTTGATCTCTATTGCCTTTTGGGGGGTTCTTCAACACACGGCTGCTGTCCCGAACAGAGCATTTTGGGGAGTTCTCAAGACCTACCTGAGCTCAAACTCCCATCTCGCCCTGCAAACGGGAGGGAGCCCCGGGCTCAAGGATCTTATGAGCTCAGGGCTCTCTCCCGGGACAGCATGCCAAATTCGCTTTATAATCAATCATCAGCTAAGTGTGAACTCTTGAAGTGAAGTTTATTTATAAACTAATTTCGAGAGGAGCACGTAATTATGATTGAACACGGCTGGTCACACATTAACCAACGCCTGATTCTCCAATCAGATGATTCCCAACTCATTATAAATAACCAGAGTTCCCCACTACAGTTATCTTCGCCTTGAAGAATCCCCCCTTCCACCCCTACTCCTCCACCTTTCCCTTTATAGGGCGGCACAGTGGCCCAGTGGTTAGCACTGTCGCCTCACAGCAAGGATGTCACTGGTCCAAACACTGAACAGGCCAGCTGTCGTTTCTGTGCGGAGTTTGCATGTTCTTCCTGTGGCCGCGTGGGTTTTCCCCGGGTTCTCAGGTTTCCTCCCACAGTCCAAAAAACATGTGTCATAGGTGAATTGATCAATCTAAATTAACACTTAGTCGAATGCTTAACCAGCAGTTTTCTCTACACAGCAAATTTATCTGTCATTAACTGTAACCAAGGGTGGGGAGTTCTCGAGACCTACCTGAGCTCAAACTCCCCTCTCGCCCTACAAACGGGAGGGAGCTCCGGGCTCAAGGATCTTATGAGCATGCCAAATTCACTTTATAATCAATCATCAGCTAAGTGTGAACTCTTGAAATATATTAGTTCCTTGTTGCTCATGAAGGGTAATGGAAATAATAAATGTTGCTAAAAGTTTCAACAACACAGATGCTAAAATAGATTACTGGACTCGTTAAACATCCATTTAATTTGTTTGTTGCTTGTTCTAAATATATAGGGAACATTTTAAAGTCAATTAATTTAGCAAAGGAGATACCATAATAGAGGAACAATATAACTCATACATGACCTTTTTAGACTTATGCAATATCACTTAAAAACTTGAAAACTTATGCAGAACCTTGAAATGTGTGTCACCTCCAATTTAACTTTGTCTTCAATAAGTGAGCAAGACTTTTAAACAGTTTAAACCATTTTAAAATGGCAAAAGATTGTGTACAATTATTATTTTTTTTATGAACTGTTAATTTGACTGAGAATATTCACCATGACACAAAATGTTTTTCTCATTTGAATTAAACTACAGGGGCGACACACAGGTGGCTCAGTGGTTAGCACTGTCGCCTCACAGCAAGAAGGTCGCTGGTTCGAGTCCTGGCTGGGTCAGTTGGCATTTCTGTGTGGATGTTCATGTTCTCCCCGGGTTGGCGTGGGTTTCCTCCGGGTGCTCTGGTTTCCGCCACAGTCCGAAGACTTGGTATAGGTCAATTGAATAAGCTAAATTGGCCGTAGTGTATGTGTGTGAATGCAAGAGTGTATGGGTGTTTCCCAGTGCTGGGTTGCGGCTGGAAGGGCATCCCATGCGTAAAACATATGCAGGATAAGTAGACGGTTCATCCCGCTGTGGCAACCCCTGATTAATAAAGGGGAAAAAAATTGAATGGCGAAGAAAAATTTTATGAATTAATTAATTAATTAAACTACAGTAAATGTACATCAACATTTATAATTTGCCTGTTAACTGACCAATTTTAGCATTAATTCTAATTGGTCATTGCTTCATTGGTTAATTTCTCTGTTTATGTTTACATTTTTACTGTACATCTGGAAATGCAATAGAGGAAGATCAAGTAACTATTCTGACAAGGAGGAGATTTCATTGTCAGAACAGAATGATCTAAGCTGTGGACAAACAAAGTGTGGACAAATTTTGAAGGCTACAGACAGAATGGATAGAACACAGCACATAATCAGTCAACAGTAGGATGTGCCAGTGCGAGAGAACCAGTGTTAGTCATATGTGAACCCAGCATCTGCTGCAAACACCCACAAACACAGGATGCATATACCACAACATACCTAACCTCACACAGTAAACATGCTTATTTACACAATACGTAAGTCAGATTCTTTTAAAAATGCATTCTTCAGAAAATATATTGCAATTGTCATGTGGCTGTTTTCAATCCAATTTACGTGTAGTGGCTGTGAAGTTCCACAAAACACCAAAAAAGCTCCATATACCATATGTTTTATTATTATTATTATTATTATTATTATTATTATTATTATTATTATTATTTTTATCATAAATATACACTAAAATGTAATTGTGGCTTCACAATTAGGTTCATTCTTCGAAAAAAATGCTATCTGTGAGTCATGGTTTAGACTATTTCAAAGCACTCAGCAAATAATAGCTTTATAATGGGCCGTTCAAATTAACGATAATAACTATGAATATAAATATAATGATAACTATATTTGTGTCCACGCCAAATAACAATAAATCTATGTTAAATAAATCTATTTACATTTAGCTTATGCTTTTTTTTGCATTACCACCTTGTAACCATGTCCTCAGTGTGTTATATTTTAAGTGCATCTGACCAGTGAATCCAGCTCGTGTAATCTAATCAAACAGGGAATTTAGTGGTCATTGTAGAGAAAAAATAAATAAATATATATTTTTTTAAAGAAAATGAAAAAAAAGAACAATATAACAAACAAAAAAATGTTTCTCTACATCTTTATTTTTAAAGCTGCAGTCTGAACTGTTTTACATTCAGAACGATTTTTAAAATGATATCTTCATTGTTATAGTTATAATGCTTGGTGTAAATGGCCCTTTTTGTGATTTAGGATTCATCCACACAGCAAGGATTTAACGAATTTCTTCCTTCAGTAGAAGAAGAAAGAACACCATTAATAACAACCAGTAACAAGTTCAGTAGTAGATTATAGAGCACTTTTTGAGTTGAAGGCACAAAAAAAACAAAAAAAAACAACAACAAACATGATCATTGCCTTTTGAATGTAGACTTATTTATTGACCAGTCAAATAATCACATATGCACAAGTGCAAATTCATGTAAGCTGACAATAGTTGTTTACTATGGAGAGGCAGAATGTGTTATGTTATATTGCATATTAAAATAGTACTTGTGCTTTTGCTGGATGCTTAAATGAAAGATTATAATTGCATTCATAATCTCATTAAGAATGAACATGATGACTGAGAATGAACAGCAGTATTTATAAAATGCCCATATACAGTCCCGACACAGGTTTTCACACACCCACACAGGCAAAATAGAAAAGCGCTGCTCAGGCGCCACTCTGTCACGCACCCTGTTGTGTGGAAATCATTTAGTGTCACTCAAATATTGATATGGAAATCAGCACTGACTGATCTGACAGAGTGATGGAGGGACCTTCATTTCTCTCTCACACTGTCTACTGGCCCGTTCTGTACTAGTCTACACTCATTCTGTGGCTAAGGAGCCATTTGGGAAATAGCATTTTAACAAATTAACTAAAAGATTAAATCCTACCAAGAAAACAAACAGCAACAATAACAACAAAAACATAAATTAGAGATAAATCGCAAGATTCATCATTGCTTTGGATAAACCAATGCTTATTTTATGCTAATAACCCAAATTGAAAATCATGTCATCATTTGCTCACCCTGTTCTAAATGTATAAAACGTTAAATTATTATTTTTTTTATTAATCTGAGAGTGGACATCTTTTGTTCTATTCACCAAAAACTTAAAGTGTTTAATCCAAGATTTCTGAAGAGACATGATTGCATTCTAAAATGATTTCATATATAACAATAGCGTAATGTAACAGCTTAATCTAACATAACAAAACACTAAGCACAACCAATACTTGACATAATGGTGCTATGGACCAGTGATAGTTTAAAGGTATGAAATAAGCAAACATTTCTGTTAAGTTTACTTTGATGAGCTCCAGAAATTTGTTCAAAACTCCTGAAATGTGTTCTAAATGAAATTGGATTTGGGCTGATTTTGTTCAAATTAATAGAATTATCTAGTTAGCATCAAGCATTGATTCTGATCAACAAACTAATCAGCCAATGTTGTTTTCAATTGAAAATAAAATCTGCCTGAAAAGATGTTACATGTGCAGTAATTTGCATATTCCATGATACCACTGTATTACATTGCATCATTTTGCTGTTATTTGTTTATTTATTTTTTTAAGTTGAATGAATTCCTTATAAAACATAAATTACAAGAATAATGCCAGGAATATCTTTATGCTTATTTAAATGATACAAAATGGTATTATGCACATATTTATCAAACAAATGTTACATGACTCTGCACTCAAGCTTTTAACATCTATCTATCTAAGCGTGCTTCTGAGGATGTGTGCATGTAAATAGTGTGGTGTTTGCTCCTGATAAGCTCTGAAGCCTAAAGAGGAAGAGTTAAACATGCCAAACCACATGCTCTCGCAAAATTGTAACCCAGGCAGCAGTCATAGAAAACACACACGCACACACACACACGCACGCACACGCATACACACACGCACACGCACACATATGCCAACGCGCACACACACACACACACACACACACACACACACACACACACACACACACACACACACAATGACCTCTGAGTTTTTTGAATGCCAGTGGTAAAGTCAAAAAAAGAATCTGTCTCACAATTTAACAATGAGGCGACAAGGTGGCTCAGTGGTTAGCTCTGTCGGCTCACAGCAAGAAGGTCACTGGTTCGAGCTGGATCAGTTGGCATTTCTGGGTGGAGTTTGCATGTTCTCCCGGTGTTGGCATGGCGTATCCTCCGGGTGCTCTGGTTTCTTCCACAGTCCAAAGAGGTGAATTGAATAAACTAAATTGCCCGTAGTGTTTCCCAGTGTTGGGTTGCGGCTGGAAGGGCATCCGCTGTGTAAAACATATGCTGGATAAGTTGGTGTGTCACGAACCCAGACAGCGAGGACCCAATAGCGAGTAATATATATA
>CAIGQV010000806.1:842721-856376 GCA_903798115.1 Danio jaintianensis | reverse complement strand
TGACACATAACATACAGAAAGAACACACAGACCCATAAACCGTGACATGGTGGTTCATTTCGCTGTGGCGATCCCTGATGAATAAAGGGACTAAGCCGAAAGAAAATGAATGAATGAACTTAGCAATGAACTGTACAGCAGGAAACACCCCTCCTCAGTCTTCATAGTTCGTATCTTGTATTCATTGATTCATTCATTTTCCTTCGGTTTAGTCCCTTTATTCATCAGGGGTCGCCACAGTGGAATGAACCACCAACTTATCCAGCATATGTTTTACGCAGCGGATGCCCTTCCAGCCGCAACCCAACACTGGGAAGCACCCATACACTCTTGCATTCACACTCATATACTACGGCCAATTTAGATTATTCAATTCACCTGTACCACATGTCTTTGGACTGTGGGGGAAACCAGAGCACCCGGAGGGACCACGGGGAGAACATGCAAACTCCACACAGAAATGCCAACTGACCCAGCTGGGGCTCGAACCAGCCCACTCACTGCGCCACCGTGACGCCCACTATCTTGTATTGTTAAGTAAAAAAATACATTAAATAAAACTGAAAGAAATGTAGTAACCACCATTTCTTTTAAGTTATGATCATTTTTCTGTGTCTTTATCAAACATTTTTTTGTCTTTTATCATTACCAAATTCTATAGTGACGTGAACACTTTACTAGTCGGACAGTGACTCTGATATGGTGTTAAATGCACCTTTTATACTCAATGTCACATGGTCAAACTGGAAAGCTGGTCTTTTTTACTCATCCACTTTTAGTAGAAGGCAATCACAGTGGCATGGTAGTGAGTAGAGATGCACCAAAAATAAGATTTTGGGCCAAAACTAAAAATTCTGGATGCACTTGGTCAAAAATCAAAACCCAAAATGCTTTAATAATATAAAGTAATATTGTAAAGGTTTTTTATTATTATTTAACTAAATAACTTAATTATTTAAATAAATAATACTTATTAATACTAACAACCAACTGTTATTGACAATAACATTTTATTGACAGTGATCAAGTCGAGAGATTTTACAAGCATTGCCATGACAACATGATAGTGCTATTGCAAGCAGCAGGAACAAGTATAATGTCCTGTCGACACATTTTTAAGGGACATTATTCAATGGTGCCTACTTCTTTACTATACAGTTACTCTAATATTTTAAATGTTATAACGGCATAGCTGACTTAAAAGAAATACAACATTATTGTCCATTGGTGTTAATATAGTTATCATTATAGTTGTCTTTCTTGGTGTGAAAAAGGTTTTTCCATATGGCCAGGGAAGAGGAGTTGGCAGTGAAGCTATGCAACTAATCCTGTAAGTCACATGACCAAGCCAGCATGGCGCATTAAGTCCAGAATGTCCAGATTTAATTTACAGTACAGAAACCAATGCTATAGGACATACATTTATTAACATTAATAAAGTTTGTTCCTTAATAGCTACTCAATTTGTGAAGAATAATAGCTGAAGATGCATATGTTTCTTAACCGATTTCCTTAATACTGTCTTCAACTTCCAACTTCCAATAGTTAGCAATAGGTAACCCTAAGTTTAAGTACCAATTCTCTCTAATAACTACTGGCTTATTACCTGCCTATTATTAAGATACTGACTGTTTATTAGTACTTATACATACAAGTACATATTCCTACCTAAACCTAGCTACTACCCTAATAACTATTAATAAACAGCAAATTAGGAGTTTATAGAGGCAAAAGTCATAGTCAATGATTTCTTAAAAGCGAGAATTGTACCTTACAATATAGTGTGACCAAAAATATATGTAAAAAGGAAGAAATAATTATGTGTGAAAGTGTGCACTATAGTGATGTTTATCTTTTTCATGCTGGGAGTGTTCTAGCAGAGAATGCTGAGTGAGCTTTTTTGCGAACAGTTCATGAACTTCTAGTGTGTGTTTGTGTATGTGTGTGTGTTCATGGAATAATAGAGTTTTTGTACATTGTGCTCGGCTAAACCTGAGTCCACCTGAACTGTTCTGTTACGCACTGTCCTTTTATAAGTGTGCGTGTCTGCATGGAGGCGAGTGCACTAACAAGCATGCTAAAGACTGCAGCCTATAGAATCTGCCTCTATTGCACCTTTTGACATCAGTGACGTAAGGTTTATCTGTACAGCTCCTAATAGCCAGCCTCTATTACACGTGTTACATTGGTGCCTTGATCTAGATGGAAGTGAGGTTTAGTGGAGCTTCAAGAGGCCCACTAGTCACTGACACTAGAAGGTGTTTTTTTTAGCGTCCCCCTCCCATGACATAAATGCAGATATGAATCCTGCTGATGGTGGAGCAAGTAGATCCTGAGAGGTGACATTGGTTGCATGACCCTGATGAGAGTTAAGTTAGGGGGCTTGTAATAGAAGCAACAATGACAACAATGCATTGCTATTAATGTTAATAACTTTGCGAACCTACATTCAAACCTACCACCAGCATTCAAACAGAACAAATCCAATGTGTTCATGCAAAAATTATGAGCAACAATAACATGTTCATGCATTGTGCTGTAATTTGTATAGGCAGAGAATACAAGGGAGAATAATGTGTTTGTGCAGTGCACTGTAAATTCAATTCAGAGTGATTACTTTGATTGTCAAAACTAAGAATTAGGGGTGTTAAGAGATCTCGTGAGATTAAATGGTGACAAGATTTCTCCATGAGGGAAAAAATTGTCTCGTGAGTTGTGATGATGGAGCTTGAGGGTGAAATTGCATTTGAAGATTGGAGGTGGTTATAACCAAGGCCAGCTAATAACAGCTGTGCAGGTAAACATCAAGGGGTTTAAGGCTTCAAGGGGTATTCTAGTGACTGGCACTAAAATCTGCATTATTAGTGCCATTGTTAGTGGCCAAAATATGGTGCCAAAAATAAGGTTTAAATTTTGCTTGAAGCAGAGAAAACAGAACCTAAGAGGTTGCACTGATACCAAACCTGAATGGAAGTGATGGAAGGTATCAGGGTTCTGCCACTCCGGTCTTGTAAATTCTTCTCTTGGTGGCAGAGTCCAGACACTAGTCCTGTCTTGTCCTGTATGTTGTGCTCGGCTCGAGTTTTTTCGGGTCGGGCACTCATTTTGTCATTGTGTGTCTCTGTGTAAGTGCCGTCGTGACAGCGCTCAGCCCATGCACACTCCCACTTGATGCGGGCGCGCGAGGTCTGGGCGTGTTTGCGATGCGCGCTTTTTGTTCTGGTGTTTATGTTCGTTCTGTCTGCAGCGTGGTGTTTCATTCCCAGCGTCTCAGTCTAGTTGGTTTCGGTTTCGGTTGGCGCTGGGATGAAACATGCATGTTGCATATGTGAGTGCACGGTGAGTGTGAGCACATGGCTTGTGGTGTTTCTTTGTGTCATGTGCTCTCCTGTCTATTGTCTAGTCCCACCCTCCTTGTTAACCCATTATTAGTTCATCCTGTTCACCTGTCTGTTTGTTAATTATTTCTGTTTATATTCTCCTCATGTCTGCTGTCCTGTGCCAGTTCGTCGTCGTTTTTCAGCCTGTCCTGTCGTGTCCAGCCCTGCTCTTTCCTGCCAGCCCAGTCAAGTTTGTTTTTGCCTTTTTGATAATGTTTTCCCCCTCGGGGTAGTTTGTTTTGCCTTTTGTTTTATTATTTTGTAATAAACCCTCATTTTTTGTCTGCACTTGAGTCCTCGCTCCTTTCCCCACCCACCAACCATGACAGAAGGTGTGTAAAATAGGCCAGTATATAGAGTTTCAAGATCCACATCAGCTATTAATGTAAGCTGTGGTTTTTGTAGTTCTGTTAGTGGGTCCACCTCCTATGTCAGAATTGCCAGTTCTAACAATACTTGGTGCGGGCTAAGTACAGCTAGATGGGTCACACTAAATGGATACTAAGGTTATCTGACTGCCTTCTGTTCCAAAAGTTTTTAATGGTTGCTTGTTAGTTACTGAAGGGTTATAAATTGTTTACTATATTGCCATGCACATGTTATGATGTTGTTGGCTGCTGTGGTGTTCTGGGTGGCTTCTAGGGCATTGGCATAAGTTGCTAAGATGATTTTACCACAGTACTTTGAATTTGCTATGGTGTTTTGCTGGGATGCTATGGTATCATGGGTGGTTGTGAATGTGGAAAGTTATATACTGTTTCTCATGTTAGAGGTTTCTCACAAACAAAAATGTAGATGCTTGACTTTGGAACCCCACAGTTCAAAGACATACGGTATAGGTGAATTAGATAAACTAAACTGGCCGTAGTAAATGTGTGTGAATTAGAGAGTGCATGGGTATTTCCCAGGGTTTCCACTGGGTTGCAGCTGGAAGGATATCCATCACGTAAAATATATGCCAGAGTAATTGGCAGTTCATTCCTCTGTTGTGACCCATGATAAATCAGGGACTAAGCCAAAGGATAGTGAGTGAGTGAGCTGTATGCAGTCCACCCTGCTGCTTTCACATGCTAAAGAGATGTGGTCCACACACACCCGCCAGTCAATATCCCTTACAATAATTGCCACAAAATATTTGACAACACATTTTAAATTCTGAACATGTTACACGATGACTTAGGCCAGTCCATCAAAAAAGTCAGGTGGCAGGAATTAGCTTTTTACAGCATGTCTGGTATAACATTAACATTGTTTTCTTGTGGTTACATCCATGAATATGACCACTGTGAATAAATGAATAAATACACAGAAAAGATTCTTCCAGCAAAATGACCCACCAGTCATAATAGTCAGGGACAGAAAACCAGTCCGTATCATTTGCCATCATCACACAGTGCAACACATCTCCTTTGCATAGAGTCAATTGTGAAATGTTGGTCCACTCCTTTTCAATGGCATCCCAAACATGCTCAATGGATGACATGTCCGGTGAGTATGCTGGTGATGCAAGAAATGGGATTTTTTTTCAGCTTGCATGAATTATAGATGCTTGCAACATTGGGTTGTGCATTATCACTCTGCAACATGAGGTGATGTTCATGGATGAATGACACAACAATGGGCCTCAAGATCTTGTTGCAATATCTCTGTGCATTTGAAATGCCATTTAAAACATGCAGCTGTGTTCGTTGTCCATAACATACGGCTTCCCATTGCATTCTAGGTGGTTGGCACAGACACAGATCTTGGATGTAAAAATTCTCAATCTGGAGGTCCTGGGCTGGTGTGATTGCACATGGTCTGCGGATGTGAGGCCAGTTGGATGTACTGCCAAATTCTTTAAAACACCTTTGGAGACTACTTTTGGTAGAGAAATGAGCATTCAATTTATAGGCAACAGCTCTGGTGGACAATCCTGCCATCAACAAACCAATTGCATGTGCCCTCAAAACTTGTGACATCTGTGGAATTGTGCTGTGTGATAAAACATTTTAGAGTGGTCTTTTACTCTAGTTAGTCAAATAAAAAAAAAATCATCTTGATATGCCACACCAGTGAGGTGGATGGATTATCTTTACAAAAGAGAAGTGCTCACTAACACAGATTTAGGAGCTGTTAAATAGCTATCCGATCTTGAAATGGGCAGGTGAAATGGGTATGTCTCAAAATGCCTTTCGAAATGCATTCATGAAGGATATAAATCTGATTGCTTAAACCACTCCAGAAGGTGGTCCGGGACACATTCCAGACAAAACTGAACAGATCTAAATGCATCTGGTTGTTGAAACCACATATGCAAATTTTACTCCTCCCAAAATGTAAAACATAAACATGTAAAAGAGCATGTTTTAGATTATTTGACCATCAGATTTAACAGAGCAAATTCAATAAGCAGCAGAAACGCCACAGATGACAGTTTGTGATTTTTGTTTCATTTCATTTTACAATAATCAAAGGATAGCATTAAGTCAATTAAACACCTGGGATATTGATCTAGTCAGTTAATTAGCAGAGGAGGTTTGCAATCCATTTTTTTTTTTTTTTGCATTTGGCTAAGGTCAGCATCACTTCAGGTAGCATAAGGCGATACCTGGACTCTACGGAGGTTGCACAGACAGGCCAAATTCTCTAAGATGGCCCATACATGCATGCCATTGCCAAAATGTTTACTGTGTCTCCCAGAACAATCTCTAGAGCATAGAAGAAATTCCAGGAAATGGGCAGTTACTATAGGATAGCTGGACAGGGCTGTAGAAGGTCCTTAATTTATCATCAGGACTGGTTTCTGCTCCTTTTTGCAAGGAGGAACATGGTAACCACTGCCAGAGCTCGACAAAATAACCTCCAGCAGACCACTAGTGTTAATGCTTTTGTAAAAACAATCATAAACAGACTTCATGAGGTTGGCCTGAGGGTCAGACAACCTCTATTAGACCCTGTGCTCACTTCCTTGCACCTTGGAGCTTCAATAGCAGTTGCCATTGAACCCCAGAATTGGCAGGTGTGTCACTGGCAACCTGTACGTTTCACAGATGAGAGCAGGCACATAGGCAGACGGGAAAGGGTCTGTAGAAGCCTTGGAGAATGTTATGCTCCCTGTAACGTTGTTTAGCATGACCTGTTACTGGTGATGGTCTAGGAAGTGATGGTCTAGGAAGGTGTATCCACGGAGGAACACACAGACTTCTAGAGGCTAGGCAATTATACCCTGACTGCCATTAGTTATCAGGGTGAAATCATTTGACATGAAAATAACTGGCTAATCATGGCAAGAGCATTCAGGCAGTTCCCAGAGAGTGAAGGAATTGATACCATTGAATGTCCCTAAGGCTGATCAGAACTAAATCCAAGAGAACAACTTGGTTTTAGTCCATCTAATGTCGCCAGGTTGCACCTTAGATCATCGAGGAGCTTAATTATGCAATGGTCCATTTCTGGTAGAAAATACCCCAGGACACCACATGTTGTCTAGATAAGAGCATACCCCTATGTGGTCAGGCATGAATTAAAGCCAACTGAGAGCTATTTCACAACTGAGAGCTATTCGATGGATTTGCTCTTCAGTGTTTGGACCCTCAGCAGTGAAAATTAAACCACACTGAACTGAACTGAACTTAAACTCTAAAAACTGAACTGACACCATTTCAATTCACTATAATCTTCTATGTGAAGCTGCTTTGACACAATCTACATTGTAAAAGCGCTATAGAAATAAAGATGAATATTCTAAGTTGCTGTAATGAAATTTCAGCAAAAAGACTAGGGTTGGGGACTTGGGGTGTTTTTGAATTCAGCTCATTGTAAGTTTAGCATTTCCAATCCAATCAAATGATGTGGCATCTTTTTGTTTCTAAAACATTACCCAATCCATATTAGTATAAATTCCCAGCACAATACTTAGCCCATTGAGAATGGATGTGCTGTCAAAATGTTCCTTCATTTTTTTTTAACAGTGTATACTTTTTGTTACATTTTATTTATTCATTAATTTATTTATTTATTAGCATGAAGGGGCGACACGTTGGCTCAGTGGTTAGCACACAAGAAGGTTGGTGGTTCGAGTTCCAGCTGGGCCAGTTGGCATTTCTGTGTGGAGTTTGTATATTTTCCCCGTGTTGGTGTGGGTTTCCTCCGGGTGCTCCGGTTTCCTCCACAGTCCAAAGACATGCATTATAGGTAAATTGAATAAACTAAATTGGTTGTAGTGTATGTGTGTGTGAATGGATGCTTGTGTATGGATGTTTCCCAGTACTGGGTTGCATCTGGAAGGGAATCCGCTGTGTAAAACATATGCTGGATAAGTTGGCGGTTCATTCCGCTGTGGCGACCCCTGATGAATAAAGGGACTAAGGAAAATGTATGAATGAATGATATTACCATGAAATGATAACATTAAAATGTTAAATTAATATCAAATAGCGGCATTAAAAACAAAGACGCAGCATATGCCTTTAGCCTATCTCTGTGAAAAGAGCTAAAAAATATTGAAAAATATAAATTTTCATTCATTTACAAAGAACATGTTGTTTTGTGTTTGAGAGAGCAGTTTATAAACAAATGAATGTAAACTTTTACACACACGCACACACACACACACACACACACACACACACACATATATATATATATATATATATATATATATAAACACAAGGTAGCAAGCTCAGATTTTAAAAGTAACTTTCCCCAACACTGTGTATAATATCAAACAGTGTTCAAAGCATCACAATCCTTATTTAGTCTTATTGTTATGAATGCACTGATGACAATAAACATGTATTATGTACTCACAAAGGCTTGTCATATGAAGTGTTACATAAATCTTTTGTAGGTATGCATATGTGTGTGTGTGCGTGTCTGCTTTTGTCCTGAACTCTTAAACTACCCCAGGACTATCTGCTATGCAAACAAACAGTGGTTGCACTGGACACAGCAAAGCAGGCGCACTCTGATTGGATAACAACTTACATAATCAGGCTGCCACGGCGACGGCCCTGAGGAGGGAGGGGGTGGGGCTGACAGCACATGCACATACACTCACACAAACCAATACACAATGCAGGTATATATGTTTGTTCTTCAAAAGTCTAGTAAACCAAGCAAATTTATATACTGGTTACACTGCTCTAATAAATGTTGTAGGGTGTTAAATTTCATTTTCATGTCAAATAATAATGTTGCTAAATGCATTCCCCATGTTTGCAATTAATCATCAAGCATTCAGAATAAAACATATTATTTTCAAAATAATAAATCCCCTTTGGATGTCACACAATAAAAGAGTGTTGTACAGAGAATGGCACATCATGACACATTTCACACTAATTATTTGCTTACAATGAACTTCAGCAACATGTTCTCAGACTGTCACATGGTACGTGAGGATTATGGAATTAGGATGAGAAAACAAACAAACAAACTAACTAACTAAAAAAAATATTATTAAAATGATGCCAATTATATCTTGACTTTATCTTCTAGACAGCGATGAAATGGTGAGCAAATGCATCTAAGATGTGCCTCTTGATTATTAAAGACACCGGTAATCTCATAAGCGCCTCCTCAGGAGACTCAGATTTCAAAAATGCCTCAAGCTATTTTAAGATTTGTCAAGATATAAAAGTTATTTCTCATTATGAACTATTAAGACCAAACAATCAGAGCTATAAACCAGAGGTAACATTTAGCCAAAACTGCCAATTGCCATTGACTGAGAAAATGTACTATATACATTGCACAGCATAAATGAATACACCCTCTTTTAAAAATGAATGTTTTTAGCCATTTCTCAGTGAATATGGACCATTAATTTTGGTATATTTAAACAAAACAGTTTCATTAAACAGTTATATTAATTAAAATAAGAGTTTGGTCACTAAAAATCATTAGGAATAGAAATACAATACATTAAAATTTTACTACAAATAATACTACAATAAAATGTTATATATATATATATATATATATATAGTGGTGAGTGGTGAAGAAATGTGAAAAGTGGTTAGCAAACAAAATCATTAATGAGTCCTGACTTAGGGCGTACTTCACGATTGCCTTGAACAATACCGAAGCACACGTATCCTCCCTCCCCTCTCCCCCGACGGCATGCACTTACACTGCATTTTGCCTTTGGAAGCGGAGCACGCTTATGTCATCGATTGATGCGACTGTTCAGTTTAACAGAAGAGAAGCGCTCTCGCTCACCACAGTGGACATTGCTTTAGTTATATCGTTTTGTATTATTTTTAGTCGTTTGGGATGCAGTGACACGCAGTTAAATATTTTGCCGAACAGATCCACAACTTTTGATGCTTATAAATTATCATAAAAGTCATCGTGCTGCACATTTTAGGAGGTTTGCACTGACACTACAAGCGTACCGCGCCAAAGCCCAACTGAACCGTGCTTTGGCACACCTCTTCCAACCGGGCCAGGTTGAACCATGCCTGGGCCCGATTCGGAGCACTCACACTTGTCAAATGAACCGGGAAACGCGCCTGGGCACAGTTCGTATAGGATAGTGTTAGTGCACCCTTAAATTCAATTGAGAATCTTTGGAGAAAATGTTCGAGCTCATAGTTAAAGATGAATGGGAAAAAATACATTGACTTGTACTGAGGAATTCATGTGAAGTAGCAAGCATTTATTGTGAACTGCCCGTTCCAATACTCTAAAAACTGTTACAACGAACTCACATCACAGTGCTGCACATCTCATTACATATTTATAGTAATTAATTTAAAGCAGTCCTTGTGATCTGATAATCACACTAAAACCTCTTATTCTTAGGCATTAGAATTATGTAATTTAAAAATTAGAATTAATGGGACATTATATGCCACACTATTAATACTTGTGCACAGAATATTTCGAGCCTTATTTGTTTAATGGAAGAGTCAATGCCCAAACCATCTCCACATCGTTCTTTTTAGGAAAATAAAAATAAAAATACAGCTTTTAATAACTTTCATGAAACATATGACACTCTCTAAAGATGCCTTCTCATCTGAGAGCTCTCACAGCAAGATACTCTAACAATGCCAAATGTAATGTTCAAACACAATAAACATCTTTTATACAGAGCTGTACATTGTGCGTATTTGCAGTTACAAAGAGAAACTTCACCACTCAAGCTATATTACACCTTTTGTTTCACTGTATATAATTAAATAAATTCAAGATGGATTAGCAATCTATAAAATTTCATTTTAACATGGGTAATTAGCAAAAGGTTCTCTGAAGTGCATTGAAACATACATCATTATTATTATTATTATTTTATAGATTTTTAATAGTTGCAGTTGACAACTTATGAAAGCCACATAGCTATGTTGAATTTATCTAAACAGTTAATCTCCTAACCTCATCCATATTGTTTTAAAATATAGTGTTCTTTGTGTAATCTAAATGGGTTTGAGGCATTTTGTGGTATGGGCTGCCAAATTGCACATAAAATCCAATCTGTGCTAACAAATCTCTGCACCATGTGTTTATGTGTGCAGCTGTGGTTCACATGAAGCTGATATATAAACCAGATATAAAGTCTAAATCATTTATCCTCAATATAGTGCACTATGCATCATTAAGTATAGAAAACAATAATAACATTTTGAACAACCTACCAGTTTCACTGACAGCTATAGCCTCATATTAGGGGAGGGACACTTATACAACCTAGGCTCATTGAAAATATGTGCCTTAGCCTACATTTTTGCAAAATGTAAAATACATTGCTCCCAGTACATGTTGGTGCACTTTTCAGATGACAGGTCCCCAAGTGTGCTGTCTAAATTTTTTTTACAAATTGAAAATACATTCATAAGGGCACGTGTTATTCTATCTGTGAGTACACATCCTTTTTGTGTTTTCAAAACACCTTGATTTTACATTGCTTTTATCTCTTTTGTGGAACTGTGCTTTTCCACACCCTAATCTGAGCGCTCTACATCAGTGGTCGCCAACCTTTTGATCACCGAAGACCGGTCAACGCTTGACAATTTTACAGTTTTGTTTTTTGTCGATGGTTCGTAGGTTGCTAGGCGACCATCAACCGTTTTCTCTGAGGATGACAAGCTGACAAAACATTGCTGTCACTCTGAGACAAGGTCTATTTATGTAGAAAATTACAAAGCACTGCAGTGTTTGGGTGTTCTGTGTTTGTCTGAGATAATTAGTCCACCGAAATGTGTATATTGCCTACAAGCTGAAGCTGATCAGTCAGTAATTGTCATGTGACTCATGGTGTGCTCGCAGCATTCATTCAACTGGATTCTGGAGTCTGGATGGCATGAGCGCGTCACGCCGCTTGCTTGTGCAAGCCGCACACCTCCATTGGAAATAACAAACTTGTGCGAACTCTAGAATAAACGCAATATGCGAACGGGCCCTAAAAGACCACCATCATTTGCGATCTCCAGCAATTGATGTTCTTGCACAGACATGGTGGATTCACCTGATTTGTTGACAAATGAGTTGCGGATCTATTCCTTGGCAGTTCACGGGTCCTTCACTGGGCCTTTTCCCCTTAGCAAAGAAACTTTCCAAAGACCTCTGTTTCTTACTCATTTTGCTGCTTGTGGGTTAAATTTGGGTGCTCATGTGACCGGGATGTAAGCAAGAGAATACGGTCATTTTTCAAAATAAAAGATTTTTCAAAATAAAAGATTGTTCAGATTCAGATAATAAATAAAACCAAAATAATGAATGATTTCTTGTGCGGCCTGGTACCAATTGATCCACAGACCAGTACCAGTCCGTGGCCTGGTGGTAGAGGACCACTGCTCTACATTACAGGTGCAACACTCTACAAAGTGAGCTACTGAGCAAACTGAATACACCAGACAAGTTGTCCATACGGAGATAAACAGGTGAGGCAAACATATTTGATTACAAATCATGGACACTGTTATTTGATTGGTGTTATCCAAAGAACTGCACAAAATAAATGCTTTATTCATTGATAATACGTACCTGTAAATATCACTAGTGTGAAAAGGAACAACAGCTGTTGGCGTCATACTTCCCCGTAGTGTTTGTCGTTGAAATAAATTTTTACCTAGAAACTGCAATCAAAAGTACGTTAAAGCACATTTTGCAGTTTCACAAAAATGTAGCTTCAAACATCTATTTCCAATGAGCCTGTGTTTAATTTAGAGCATTTGATTGGACAGAATATCTGATGAGAAACTAAAGTGCAAAAAGTGATGTTATCAAAATTGAAAATTGGTAATCCATTGTAGTGTATGTGAGAGACATATATTTTATTACATATAGCTTCTACATGTAAAGTTTGTCATTATTTTGTAGCTTTCTAGCTTGTAGACAGCCGTAAGGCTCACATATAATAATAAAAGTAAACAAACATCAATTTTCATTTCATATGAACTTTAACGACAATGAAGATGATTTTCCCTTGCTGTCCACATGTAAATGTTGTCAGAGGATGGAAATGTGGGCAAGAGACTCGGCAATACATTTACAATGGAATGGACCCCTGTAACCCAGGAAATGTATTAATTTTGTATCCAAGTATTAAATATCTATAAGGCTAATCAGAATATGGTATGCAAATATTTTCACGACATCATTACTGGTAGTTAATGTTTCATGTTCATGTCCAAGATTACAGATTACATAGACCAAATGAATGATGCAGTTTGTATGTAACAGACTATGCATATTTGCAATGCGCTTTGATATTTTTTGCTGGCAAACTAATCATCACAGGATTGTTTGAGCAAAAAACTAAAAAACTAAACAAAACACACAAAAAAAAACAGCGCTGCTTATGCAAACAAGGATAAAAACTAAAAAAGATTTATTTCATCCTAATTGTTAACTGCGACATCTCAAAAATAGTTCATTGGTTTGGGAAAGAATGGAAATGTGTAAGGATGTGATTATGTGTGTGTGCGTGACTGTGTATAAAAGGTCAGCAGTCAGTGTTGTTCTCAAACTCCCTTTTAGCGTCAAACACACCTCCCCCACAATGAACATCCACAGAGAGAGACACAAAAGAGGAGAGAGAGAGAGAGAGATTATGTGAAATATGAGAGCCATTCAAAGAAAAGTGTGAAACATTTACTTCTAAGAATAAACTGAGAGCACTCAAATCTTTATAGAAATCAAACAATATTTGTTTAAATTCAAGCTCTTCAATAAACAGAAATAAGGGTGCTGTTTGGGCCTCCTGAACAGCATATTAAATTGGACTGACTCAGCTCCCCACTCATCTATCTATCTATCTATCTATCTATCTATCTATCTATCTATCTA
>CAIGQV010000806.1:796693-840516 GCA_903798115.1 Danio jaintianensis | reverse complement strand
ATAGATAGATAGATAGATAGATAGATAGATAGATAGATAGATAGATAGATAGATAGATAGATAGATAGATAGATAGATAGATAGATAGATAGATAGATAGATGATTGGTTGATTGATTGATTGATTGATTGATTGTTTATTTGCTTCAAAGTATGATCATATATGTTCAGAATATAAGCCCATTTTAAAAGTGAATTTAAAAAGCTACAAATTTGAGTTGAGCCTTCTTAAAAAAGGTATTTGTGAAGTCGATTTATAAGTAAATAAAATTTCTTAATTTTACAAGTTTAATCAATTGTTTGAAGTACTTTTTTTTTACAAAGTTCACAGGGTTTACAGCCTTTTTCAGAGACTGTAACCTACATTTGATAGTGAGTTTACACAATTTTCCAATTTCACAAGACGAGAAAATTTTATTTTTGTTTACTTTTCTGACTAGGTCACAATCAAAGCTGTCATTTCACAAGTATGACAGAGTAACAAGCTCCAAAATTCAGGTAACTGATAGAAAACAATTACTGTAAGTAACATTTTGTTTGAACAAACAACCAATGAGTTAAAGAGCAGAGTCCTAAAACAAGCAGACAGGCCAAAGATCAGCCACTCTTTGCTGGCGTGTGTTTCCAGCAGACCTTCAAACATTCCCAACCCCGCAGACTGTGACCTTCCCCACAGGGTCGCCATGGAGACACCATTAAGAATCCACTCGTTCCTAAGCAGCAGTGGCCAGAGTGACTCAGCCAAAGACAGAGAGAGACAGACAAAGAGAGAGAGAGGGAGGACTGGGAAAACCAAGCTTGCTCCAGCAGTTGAACATTGGACTTCAATGTGACATATAACGTGTTTCATTGTCAGTTACGTCACTCGTTTCATCATTTAATGGAAAACTGAGGGCTCATCTTCAGTCTTCAGCCATATAATGCCAGACATTTATGGCACAGTGAATGAATGAGATGTTAACATTAAAGTACTTGACGTGTCATGATACTAAAGTCCCTTTCACATTGAGTATGTTTACATGCACTCTTGTAATGAAATTATAAAAAGATTTTGCCAATATTATGATTATATGTAAGCTTATGTAAGCACAGTACTTTGGTCAAATTAATGTTTTTAAGCATTCATAATTATATTAACCACAATTGCATAGAATTTTGTGGCATACGCTGATTTTATTTGCACTTGTACACCTTATTGAGTTATTACTGCTCTGACCAAAGTGTGCATGTACTCGGACATACACAGATACTGTGTGTTGCTCAGACATCACCACAAATTAACATTTTTGAAGTATTCTGAAGTTTTACTTCCACTCTGAATCACTAAACTGAATTACAAATTGCTGCAGTTTGTGCTGTGAAAAGGAATGCCTTAGTTACTGGGATGTTTATTAAAGCACCATCCATGTAAATGTGTCTAGCATTTGATGAAAGCAGATTAAAACAATGATCAGAAAATTATATTAAGTGAATAATGTGAAAATAAAATCTAATTAACAACTGTTATTAAGAAATAATCAAATGATAAATGTTGACTGGGTCTACACATGAAGAGTTCAGATGCAAAAACCTCTAAGTGCCGTCTGAAATTTCAGTCGAAAATGAACATTCTTCTCAGCCTCCTTTGTTTATGTTGAGTTATTTCACTTTAAAGACCATGAAAAGAACTTATTGTTTGAGCCTTATAAAAATGCTCATTTTAGAATAAAACTTCTGATGACATTTAGAGGTTTTTGGATCTGAACTCTTCAAACATATATTTTCTATTTTTTCTTGTTGTATAGGAATGTAACTAAAAATATTCATTCATTAATTTTCCTTTGCCTTAGTCCCTTATTTATCAGGGGTCACCACAGTGGAATGAACCACCAACTATTCCAGTATTTGTTTCATGCAGCAGAAGCCCTTCCAGCCGCAACCCAGTACTGGGAAACACCCACACACTCTCGCATTCACACTCATACACTACGGCCAATTTTGTTTTACCCAATTCCCTTATACTGCATGTTTTTGGACTGTGGGGGAAACCGGAGCACCCGGAGGAAACCCACACAATCACGGGGAGAAAATGCAAACTCCACACAGAAATGGCAAATGGCCCAGCCGGGACTCGAACCAGTGACCTTCTTGCTGAAGGGCGACAGTACTAACCACTGAGCCACTGTGCTGCCCATAACTAAAAACATTATGTAGCAAAGGAAAAGTGTCCTTTTATTAGACTATTGCAGCACATTTCTTTCTGAAACTGAAAAATAACAAAATTAAAATGCAATTTTAAAACAAATCCCAAATCAAATAAGTTACATAAATATAAGAAATCTCTTCATACATACAAAGGCTTTGCCCGTGCTCTTTCAATTTACAATTAGATGCAATAACTGCATTTTAATCATGATTCAAACCCTTATTTAGCATACATGCAACATGAGCAGTTTTTAATCTAAATTAGACTGTATAATTGCTTTTAAAAGTCTGAAGCAATAACATAACATTTGGACATCTTTGTAAACTATTGGCTTTTAACATAAGAGAGATGAAAATTCTCTCTTTGTCAGCAGGTGGCACTTATGAAAAACAAAGATATCGTGTTTCCTGGGTTACCACTGTAAACAATGCAGTGCAACACTTACCATACATTCAAACCGATGTCTAGGAGAGCGTCAAAGTAGCTGTCTTGGACATTTTGGGCATTGAGGAGAATCAGGTCAAATTTATGGCAATAGGCTTTGGCGTGGCTTGGTGCAGCAATTGGAACGTACTAGTCCACCGCTTGACATGTTTTTAGAGTCCAAAATCCTGTAAACTTTGGTTTTGAAATATAACAATTAATTATATTAGTTTCCAAGCAAAACAAAGCAAAGATTGATGATTGCTTTGACAGTTTTCTCTGTTTGTAATGTAGGCTGCGAAAAATTAACGTTAATGTGAAGACGAAAGTATTCTAGAAGAGAGAAAAAAAAATGTTTTGCTGAATGTGCACTGTTCAACTTTTCTTCACCCCTCTTTATTGCATCATGCTCTGTGTGAAAGTTCTTAAACTTGGAGTCAACACTACCTAATTCTGAACACTAATCTGTGATTGAGAGCAAGTACTCAGACTCTATGGGCTTGTTTCAACTTGGTATTAACATGTTTTCAGTGATATGATTACAAGTTGTCAGCTGATACACATTACTATTTCATCAGGTATTAATCTGTTCAGGGGCAACACGGTGGCTCATTGAAGGTCCAAGAAGGTCGCTGGTTCGAGTCCCGGCTGGGCCAGTTGGCATTTCTGTGTGGAGTTTGCATGTTCTCCCTGTGTTCACGTGGGTTTCCTCCAGGTGCTCTGGTTTCCCCCACACTCCGAAGACATGCAGTATAGGTGAATTGAATAAACTAAATTGGCCATAGTGTATGTGTGTGAATGAGTGTGTATGGATGTTTCCCAGTACTGGGTTGCAGCTGGAAGAGCATCCGCTGTTTAAAACATATGCTGGATAAGTTGGGGGCTCATTCCGCTGTGGCGACCCCTGATGATTAAAGGGACTAAGCCGAAGGAAAATGAATGAATGAATGAATGTATTCAAATTTGATCCTGGAAAATCAAACCAGTCATAAAGTCTGAGTCAGTCAATAAGTGTGATTTATATATGATCTGAAAGCTGAATAAATAGGCTATCAATTGATGTTATGATAGGACAATATTTGGCTGAGATACAACTTATTCAAAAATATAAATACTGATAAAATCTTCTTTAAAATTGTCCAAATGAAGTCTTCACAAATACACAGTTTTAATATACTTACATTGGGACATTTAGAAATTATTTTCATGGAATGTGATCTTTACCTAATATTCCAAGCGATAAAAGTGCATTATAAACACAAAGTGATAAAATAAGGTTAAAAGGCCATATGTTATATGTTTGCTATGCTATGCTGTTACTGAGGTAAAATACAGTTATGGTTAGAGACATGTTTAGCGATACACGGTCGATAGGTTTAAGTGTTAGGATAGAGTCAATAGTGTAATTATAGATGTAACTGATGAAATTAATTACAAATGTAACAGTAAAAATGTGTACAATAATTGCACGGTAAGTGCACTGTTTTACATGTACCTATTACATAAATTGAGGTACAATGCCTAAACCTACCCTGAACATAACCTTACCCCATGTAGCTATCTTATGCATCTCAGTATTTTTCCTAGGTAAGTACACTGTAAGTGCATGTTAAGTACCCAGTGTTCAGGGCCCCTACATAAGTTACACAGAATGTGGTGAAATTATAGAGAAGCATGTTGACCTTTGGAAATATGACATCATACTACAGCATCATTTTAAACAACAGATTTTGGCATCTACAGCAAAAAAAATTATAATAATAAAAACTAACTAAACAAGCAATAAAAAATAACAATAAATAAATAAATAAAATCTTTACCAAGCAATACTTTTGTTTGTTTCCTTAGAATTTAGTGTCATTCTGCAACATTCTATTGGTCAGATACCTGGAAGGAAAAACGTGACCAGTTCTTAACATGTATCCTCCCCGTATGCAATGTATTTTCATAAACTGAAGTACTACATCTGTATTTACGTACAAAAAACCCTTTATTAACCAGAAATGACATGCATTTTGAACATGTACTTTGGTTAGAACATTGTTGCAAGGTACAAAACTTGTAAGTGGAAGCAGAGACTGAAATAAATAACAAAAAGATTGAGATTTATTTTCTGTTTCACATAATTGCAAGTTTATATCTTAAAATTGCAAGTTATAAACTCAAAATTGCAAGTTACATTACCGGGTATAATTGTGAGGGGACAGTCTGTTAAGTATACTAAAAAAATCTACTATCTGTATAGTGTTTGTATAGTGTAATACAGATTTAATACAGATTTACATGTAGTGTAAATCTGTATAGTTTTTTTATTTTTTTATTTCATGGTTGAAATAAGCTACATAAAACAAATGTTTAGCCAAGCAGATGCAAAAAGAGACACTACAAAAAGAGAAATAAATCACATAAGGGTTATTTGTTATGATTTGGCCGGCTGTAGTATTAGTCCAAGCTGTGGTCCTTTACAGATGTGTTTTTGTTGAACGGGAGACAGCAGCAGTGCTTGGAGTCATTGAGGGCTCTTCTGAGAAAGCACATATCGGGTTGCCCGGCATGTAGCACCATACGGTGTGTGTATGTTTGTGTGCGTGTGTGTGTGTGTGTGTGTTGCCTGGACAGAAGGACCTGATGCTATGGTTGAGGAGAGGGGGAGGCAAGAGAAAAAGAAAGGAAGAAAAATGTGGCCTACCGGCTTTCTCTCAATACAGCTGAAGACAACTGTGTAAAAAAAAAAGAGCTGACGAGGAGGAGCGAAAGCCAAACACAGCAGGTGTGCAGAAAAAAAATACATGTGCGTGCTGTTTGTTTGTAGTACAACAGGAAATAAAGTTCCAAGCCGCAACTTGTTTCTTGGCTGTCTTGTGAGTCTTTGGCTGGTTAACTGTGCCTCTTTAGCTGCTTTCACACTCGCTGTCACTCACTATTCACCTCCACATCCCCCACTCCTCCTCACGTGTTGCTGTCTTTATCTGTCTATCTCACCCAGCGGGAACATGGACGCTCATTGCACGTGCTCGGTCACAGTCTGCACCCAGTGCAATTCACACTGAGCTCTCGAAATATGCATGTGACCCACAGCAAAGTCATTCATTTACTTTATTAAGAGAAGTAAATATTGCTTCCCAGGATGGACCTACAAGCAAAATGATATTATTTTCAAACATCCAAAGTAATTACTGTGTGCAGCTTAGATAAGAATGTAAAGGCTTCATATCGGTTGAAAACGCTCTCTTAGATCTAGTTTCACTATTACACAAACTACATATCTGCACTCAAGGTTCAGTCAGATATATTGTGTGTAGTCATGTTAAATCTGGTGTAACTTTTTTTGCGCAATATGAAAAAGGATGTTGCTATACTGAATCTATCTTAGTGCTTTCCCTGTTGACTATTTTTGTCTTGTTTTCTCGTGATCATATCTTGTCTTGTCATCTCAGCATAACACGATGATCTTGACTTTCTCATGAGAAAAAGCTGCTATGCTCACCATTCAAGCACAAAACATTTAATTGACATCTGCCAAATGTCATTCTGTCATAATGCACATATCTTTAACATTATATAGACTGGAAATTCCTCACATCATACAGTCACTATATAGTGTCTACAAAAAAATAAAAATAAAAAAGATACAGAGATTTGTTTGGAAATAATTAGTGACAGGCGAATTCCAATGTGAGTGAACCTAGGTCAATACTAAATATGCTCACTTAAAACAAGGAAATAACCTCCAGAAAAAGGAAAAGTTATACACCAGCACTGAAAAAAAGAGTTACTGGATAAAAACAAATGATATTAGATAGATATTAAATATTACATTAGATATAGCACCAAAGTATACTTTAATTTCTATATGTATACTAAGATATGCATATAGAGCACAAGATAAAAAAATGCCATCAACAAAGTAAACACATACTCTTTACCACTCTTTACCATTGTCATTAGTATGTAAACATGCTAATACTAAACACAATTTAACACAAGGGCTTGATTTTTTTAAGTTTGTTCAACCTTTCCTGCAAATCTGATTGGTGATTGGAATTTTGTTTCAGGCTGAACAAAGCAACATGTCCAGCAACATGTAAAATGTTCTTCTTGGTGAAATCAGGTTAAACATGAACATGTGAAAGTGTTCCAATATCACATTCAGCATAATGTACACCTTGAACAATTTAGCCTATTATATTACCCACCTACAATACTGTGGAAATCATAATATTGAAATGCTGTATAATGTGAATTTGACCCCCTGGTGTTGATCTGTTTTGTAGTATGCTCACAACACCGAATAAATGTACCAAAGATCACTCAAATATTAAATTTGATTTCTTGTAACTGTGTCATGTTCTGAGATAAACCTGTTTGTTCTAAGACATGAAATAGGTCTGCCATTTGTTTACAACAAATTAAATCAGCAAGGCTCATTGGAAATGTGCTTGACCCTACATGTTCGTGAAACTGCAAAACATACTTCAACATACATTTAACTGCAGTTTATAGGTAAAAGGAACACTACACGGCAGTATGACGGCAACAACTTTTGTTCCTTTTCACACTAATGATGTTTACAGGAACATATACACAAATAATGGATTATTTTTGTACAATTAAAATTTTGTAAAAATAAATACCACAAAACAACTTGATGTATTTGATTTGTAATCGGAAACGTTTGCCTCACCTATCTATTTCCATTCGCTTGTTAAGTCTGACATCACACAACGCAGATTCTTTGTCCAAGCACTCTATCAGACTATGCAGAGACTCTCAACAAATGATACTAATAAATGCTCAGAGAGCTCTGTAATACTTTTGAAAATCATGATCACAATATTCATGCCTAATATCAGACGTCCAGAGAGTAATCATTTTTTTAAATAAATTGTTAATATATGGGTGTCTGTGATGCAGCAAGTTTGGAGACTGTAGTGCACACTGTGATTTTATAAGAGATTCAGTTTAATGTTTGATATGACTAAAACGTGGTCATAAATGACTATTTTCTCAATTCAAATGAATATTGGCTTGGACCCGGAAACAGTATTCATTCATTTATTCCTTTTCTTTTCGGCTTAGTCCCTTTATTAATCTGGGGTCCCCAAAGCAGAATGAACCGCCAACTCATCCAGCATATGTTTTACGCAGCGGATGCCCTTCCAGCTCCAACCCAACACTAGGAAAGAAACAGTATTCCATGCATCACAAATTAACAAATGGATTTGGACACCTTTTTCAGCGTGGTCAGTTTGCTTGGTAGCTTTCTTCGTGTGGTGTTGACCTGTGATGCAGTGCAGAGCGTTGAAGGTTTGAGTCTGGTGAAGCACGTTTCCACAAAAGAGATGAAAGCAATATAAAATCAAGATAAAACTACATGGCACAAAAATGTAGCACCCACTAGAGCCCCAGGGGGCTGTGACAGTATTGTCATTGTCAGTATTGTATTGGGGGCCGCCAGCTGTTATTAATAGAAATAACATTGTTAATATATATAAAAATGTCTAGTCATCATTTGATGTATTATGACTATTATGATGTTTAAGTGATGAGAAATAAATTTTAAATTGTTTCTATGCATTTACTGTTCACTTGGTTTAATAACATCGCAAATTTAAAACATATATATATACATATATATATATATATATATATATATACCCGATTCATCTGGGACAAGATTTGATAAGTAAGATAATACTTAAAATGATAAGATAAGCTAGTGCGGGTATTAAGATTGTGAATTGCTTAAAACCTGCATAAAAGATTGAATGAAAAGATTAAAATCATCTGCGGGACCTCTGCTAAATATCTATATGTAAAAATACATTTAATAAGGCAAAATAAATAGGTATTTATTTAACTCACAGAAGCAATAAGAACGCATTATTAAGACCCTTTCACTTGGGAGGTAGCAAGTGATTGAATCCCCACACATGGGTGCCTGTTTCTCCTATAGTGGAAGCATTTTGTTCAGTTGAGTGTGATGCGCACATCATATAGTTATAATGAACAAGGTCAGATTTGTATTTGACCAAATCTAAGACAGATATTGTGCGGTACTTCAGTACTGCAGAAAAATCTGTCCTATGCAGGTCTTGTCCGAACCCAGTCTGCCTGATCCCTGATTGCTCTGCTGACGGTCTACCTTCTTATGGCATCTGGATATTAGTTTTCCTACTTTATTTAAAAAGTGTCAACCTGCATCTCTCTGAGCTTGGCGATCTGTTATGTACATTTTATGTTTATTAATTCATAGGCAGTTTATTCAGTAAAGTCAGAGTCAGTCTTTCATCTGAATCAGTTACCAACCTGCCACATAAACTGCAGGTTCAATTAAAGATTGCAGTGGGCATTGAAAACATGTGTTTGGTTTAGTGGGCTGCGAGTTAAAAAAGGTTGGGAGTCACTGCTCTAGTGGATTTGTCAGCAGAAATATGCAACAAAATGTACATGGAATTACATATTTTATAATTTGCAAAAAAATAAAAAAACTTTTTAACATATTTAAAACATTCATTCATTCATTCATTTTCTTTTCGGCTTAGTTCCTTTATTAATCTGGGGTCGCCACAGCGGAATGAACCGCCAACTTATCCAGCATATGTTTTACACAGCGGATGCCCTTCCAGCTGCAACCCATCACTGGGAAACATCCATACACACTCATTCACACACATACACTACGGCCAATTTAACCTACCCAATTCACCTATAGCGCATATCTTTGGACTTGTGGGGGAAACCGGAGCACCCGGAGGAAACCCGCGCGAACACGGGGAGAACATGCAAACTCCACACAGAAACGCCAACTGACCCAGCCGAGGCTTGAACCAACGACCTTCCTGCTGTGAGGCGAATGTGCTACCCACTGTGCAGCCATATTTAAAACATATTTAACATATTTTAAATATATTTTAAATATGTGCCAGGGTTGCATTAAATGGCTATTTAAGTATTTGCTGCACTTTCAGCATTGTAATATAGGTACTATAGATGTCTTTTATGTAAATAGGCCATTTTCCCTTTAGGGTCATTTGCTTTCATAGTAACAATTTGGAAAAAAAATTGCAAGTTAAAAGTTTGTAAGTTAAAGTTTCAATACTATAGTGCAATATAGTAGTAATATGGAAACAGTTTCAAACATAATTTTAGTGTGTAAAATCTTTTCTTTACCAATGTACATTTTGTACCAATTTTGCAACTCATCTGTTGCCATGGCAATGTAATGTAATAAACCGCCAGTCAACTATGAAAATGACTAATGCTACTTTTAGCAGAAGAAATAGCATAAGTGCTTCTATAAAATCACATTTCTGCTTTTAAATCTGTATTTACAAGGATTTAAAAGCTCACAATAACGTTTTTTTATGGGGGAAAAGAACATTGAAATTATTGGTAGTAAATATTATGCCACATCATTTGCTGTTTATTAGTAAAAACCTCAAAACAGTAACACTCTACAGCAGAGACTTTACTTGAAAATGTATATTGTGTAATGTTTCATGAAATTGTTTTGCAACTGAAGTCTCTCTGAGCAGAGTCCAGCATTCTCTTCTTTGAGCACTGTGTCATAACCAGCCTCTGACCTACATGAACACTGAATGCCAGATGTAGATCCAGGACAAGAGCCGGTCTTGCCTAGAGCTTAGCGCACACACACACATGCACAAACACAGCGTGAGCCAGGGTGGAGAGAAAAGAAGAAAAAAAGAAAGAGCAAACAAATCATGGGGTGGGGAAACCACATTCCTTGAGTGCTATGAATAGCTAATGGGATCCTGGGGGGAGAAACAAGAACCTGCTTTGAGGAGAGAAGACACATTTAGCGTACTTAGAAGAAATGCATGGAGGAGACCAACATATTGGCATAATTATGAAAAAGCCGTTTTAAAAATAAGATTTGGAATGCTGTCTTGACATTTTGTTCTCAAATATTGTAGCCAAATATTGTTTTCAAATATTGTATATTCTCAAACCATCTATAGCATTGATATTCGCAGAGTTGTGTCTTTTAAAACTAATAGTCAATGTTCCTCCTTTATGTATTTCAATCCAAATTTATAAGCAATAACTTTTTTGCTTTTTAGTTATTTGCAGTTCTAAGATCAGTCTCTTATTACTTGCCCAGACCATATGATACATATAAAAGAAATAGATGTCATTGCCATTTGCATGGAAACATGCTAGAACTAACAGCTATTTAACACATAGACCTGATTTTATTAAGTTAGTTCAACAAAACATCAAGTGCATACAACAAGACTGAAAGATGTTAAACTAATTGTGTGGGAAATTACAGTTGTTGTTTTTTTAGAAATACAGAAATTACTTAACAGTTTTAAAGTGAACCAACATTAGTTTCCCGCACAAATGAATACCTAAACAGTGTTTTTTAGGGACTTTTGTTTGAAAAAGTGGATTTACACTGTAATCACCCATAAGTTCTGCAGAGAAATATAGCACGGACATTGCATTTTGTCATGTTCTCTAATTCTTTAGTAAATCATTTATGCTCTTCAGCTGGTGTGTCTTAAAACCAGAAGGCAAAGTTCCTTCTCTGTGTTTACTTCTTCCAATTCAAAGTTCAAACGATTTCAGTTGTTTTGGACTAATGTTTTTGTTCCATCTTCATTGTAACAATTTTGGTCCCATGAACCATATATTAAGTGGCTTTAATTAATATGCACTTACATTTAAATTAATAATTTTCAACAATGCACTTATTATGTATATACATTTTTTTTTACATTGTATATTTTATATTTATATTTTAAAAAGCGTGTAAAAACCCTTATCCCACCCTTAAACCTACCCATACAACCAAACCTATCCCTAGCCTTAAATTTCCCCATAAATAGCACCCTAACTGTTGTGCAATAGAGTATGAACACAATAAGTGTACTTATTGTTGATGTAAGTAAGGCCAATTAATATATAAAATGGGACCCAAACTTGTTTTCAAAAGATTAGTCAATGGCTCAATGGCCCTGGTTTTAAGATGCATTTTAGTCAGCATGTTCTGACTGTCTACTCATTATATATTGATAATTGGCCAAGAACCCTTGGTGTCACTATTTAATGCATAGCATTGTTCCTTGATGTGCAGTGTACTCCATTGTTTTTCACTGAGAAACATTTGGCATCAACACACAGATGCTCTGGGCATGAGAATTGAATAGTCATGATGGAATTATACATTTCATACCAATTTATGCCTTCATAGAAATGTTGGAGCACCTAACCCCACCTCTACCACAAACCTAACCTCTTATAAGCCCCTTTAGTTACAACATCACAATTACATCATAGCATTAACTATAAGATAAACAAAGGGGAAACTGGAGGTGACCAATACAAATACAAATCAGAACAATGTCAGCTACATAAAATGACATCTTGTTGTGTTCTTGGGTGCCAGAATTGACAGTCTTCAGTTTAATTTTTTTTTTTTTTAAATGTTTAAAAAAATGTATTGCATAGATGCTGCCAGACAGAATGATAATGAATGAATGGATGGATGGATGGATAAAGGCCTCCCACATTTCTGTGTGGAGTTTGGATGTTCTCCCCGTGTTCGCATGGGTTTCCTCCAGTGTTCTGGTTTCCCCCACACTCCAAAGACATGCGGTATAGGTAAATTGAATAAGCTAAATTGGCCGTAGTGTATGTGTGTGAATGCAAAAGTATATGGGTGTTTCTCAGTGTTGGGTTGCGGTGTAAAACATATGCTGGATAAGTTGGCGGTTCATTCCGCTGTGGCGACCCCTGATTAATAAAGGGACTAAGCCGAAAAGAAAATGAATGAATGAATGAATACCAAGATTGTTTAAATACCAAGATTTTGCTTTTTGTGTTGAACAGGAGAAAGAAACTCATGCAGGTTTGAAACAATTGGAAGGAGAGTAAATGATGACAGAATATTCATTCTGGAAGTGAACTACTTCACTATGCTGTTAATCAATTACTTTAAGCCAAGGAATATAGATGGACATGTTTTTAGTCATCTAAACAATTGTTGATTCATCTGTCTTTTCGTGTGATGAAATGCCTGAATTCTTGTGTCATAGTCTTGTTTCCAAAATATCTTGTTCACTACTTCAACTAAATATATGTTCTCAGATGTGCTCAGAGTTTGTTTACAGTTAGGTTATGGAGCATTTTTTTGGGTATGAGTGAAATATATAACAATCCAATAATTTGCATTTTAGTTACACTGGATGGTGGAACGGTGGCTCAATAGGTAGCACTGTCTTCTCACAGCAAGAAGGTCGCTGGTTTGATTCCTGGCTGGACCAGGATGCATTTCTGTGTGGAGTTTGCTTGTAGGTTTTCTCCAGGTGCTCTGGTTTCCATTACAGTCGAAAGAGTTGTGGTATAGGTTGTGTATAGTGTATGAGTGTGTGTGAATGAGGGAGTGTATGGGTGTTTCCCAGCACTGGGGGTTCACAAGTTAATTCACTCTCAGGGCTTGGTTGCGACAGGAAGTATATTCACTGGTAAAACGTATGTCAGAGTATTTGGTGGTTCATTCTGCTGGGGCGACCCCTGATAAAGCAAGGACTAAGCCTGAAGGAAAGTGAGTGAGAGTGAGTACCACTGGAAGTGATTGAAAGTGAAAAAGCTCAGAACATTTCATACTAGAATTTAATATTGTTTACATGTTTTCAGATTTACAAAAAAGGATCTTAATAGCAGTCAAGAACAAACCAAAAATAATAATGAAAGGAATCTGTAAATATTGCATGTGTCAACACTGAAGCGTTTCTTTAATTAAAAAAAAAAGACTTACAGCTTATATTATTTTTCAGTTTATTTTAAATTAAAATGGATTCTGTACAAACAAGACATCTGAGTGGGTGAGCTGTTTACTTATTTTGTCAATGCATTACCACTAGTTTAGCCTAATCAAATCAAAAACTGGTTGGGAACACCACAGGCATACATTTTCACAATGCCTTGCAGCAATCATGTACATATAGAGCCATTGTCTGATTTCATATGACTGTTCACTTGTATTTCAAGTCCTTTTTCATGTCAACCCAGAAAATAAAACATGCCTGAGTAACCCATAAAAAAGGTGTATTTTTTAACTTTTTTTTATTATTATTTCTGCCCAAAATGAATGGTCAGATTGAAGTTGTTTCATTTTTATGGAATTGTGACAACACATTTAAAATATATATATATATATAGGTTGTTTAAGAATAAGAAAGAATAAGTAAGAAAGTAAATTAACAAGGAAAGTAGGTTCAGTTTTCTTTATCTCCTTTTCATTTTACGACTGCACACTTTATATGCTGAATGTATGTACATCGCCCTGTGTTTGGGCAACCACAACATCTGTAAACGTTTTCAAACCTAACCTAATTCAACCAAAGCCAACCAAATTAGATTGCATGGGATGTCGTTGTAGATGAGCATTTGTTGTCATACTAATCACCCTGTAGAATGGGTGGTTATGTGATACTGATGTGGTGTGTAGTCTATTATTTTGTTGTGGTTGGAATTGCTTTTTAATGAGTATGTTGATGAGCTCAGTAAGCTCACATGGCTGTTTGAGTCTTAAGGTGTTTGTATAAAAGGGTTAGTTCACCTAAAATGACAAATTTGTCATCCTATAATCATCCAAATGTTGTTCCACCCACTACATTTTTTTTGTTTTCTGGAACACATAAGAAGATACAAAAAGGGCAAAAAAGCAATAAAAAACATGATAACAGTATTCCACGTTCTAAAATTACATCTGTGAAGCTCATCACCCACTTTTTGCACTGTAATTCACATGAACAGCACATACAGTATATAATTTCACTCAAAATGTCATTCTGCTAAACGGCAGAGTTAACTTTCAATCAATGCTCAAAAGCAATTAATGCTGTTAACTAAATCATAAAGAAATCTTACTTTCTTACTTGCTGGCAGTGTTTATCGGTTTCGTTTAGTTTAACTTGATGAATAAATATAACTAAATCTTATAAAATAATAATAAACATTCTGTAAATTATATTTACAAATTAACCCCAAATTGAAATCACATTGGCATTAAATAAAATAAATAAATAAATAAATGTAAAAGGTAATAAAAGCTAAAAAGAACAAAACAACAACATTAACGTAAATTAACTTCAATTTAAATTAAAGCAAGCATAATGAAAAATAAAAACAAATTTAAAATAGTATTAAAAACTATTAAAAACTACAATAATATCTCAATAATGCTAAAATGACATGGGTACATTCCACCTGAGATCTTTATTCCAAGTCTTTTTCACTTGTATGCATCTAATTTTATACATAGAATATATAAACTCTGGACATATTTCCAACTATTTTAGTAAGAGACACAATGTTGAGAGCTTAGCATACTTGTATTTTTATTTTTTAATAAGGTTGCTTTGGAAATATCAACCTCACTATTGTGACTTCGCTTTTTAACATGGATAACTTTTGGTTTAACTACTCAAAGTCACACCAAAAGCTTCATCCAATGCTGGATGGTCAGAAGAGGGTTGGGAGGGGGGTCAACGACTGCCAAATGGAACCAGTGGAGCAAAACATGACTTTAACACCATGAGACACAGGCATGCAGGGTGTTTCCCCTCCCCCTTGCTTTTCATTACCTTGTTTTGTGTCTTTTTCCTTCTCATCCTTCCTAATGGAAAACTAGCCACTTGTGCACACACACGGTATATGAATCTAGTGCATATGCTGACTCATATACACCACAGGCAGAAGGATAGATGAAAACACAAACACATGGACACACACGCACACACACACACACACACACACACACACACACACACACACACACACATGCTCAAGTAAGCACAACATGGCCTGATCCTGGTTACCTAAAACAACAGGTGAGAAGCTCCGCCCCTTGAGCTGATAAACAGATGGGGTGTGGAGAGATCTTTGTACACAATGCAGCATGCAATGCAGATAATGCAGACTGGTGTGTGTACATGTGTTAACTAGCTGAATAGGAGAATGTACAAACTGGCTAGCTCAACCTGTTATTCATACTTCGGTCAGAATATGTACATCAACAATTACCCAGGTTACCTCAAAAGACTTTAGCTCCTGGATGCCTTAAATAAGAAACATACCTTGCATTGTTGTACATACTGTACATGCTGTTGTTTAGGTGAATACAGTAGCTATGAACATGTTTGTACAATATCTTGTTTAGCAAGATCGTCTTCACACTTTTGGCATAAGATATCCTTTAATATCTGCTGAAGGATGAGCACATCTGGCACATTTGACATTTGAGCTAGTGTTACAAGAAATGTCTGTTTTCAGGAATATGCTTTAAATTACAATGATGTAGAGTAAAAACACAAGTTTTTGTAAAATGATACTCCATACATCAACAATAAAGTCCAAAGTTTCAAGTTTTGTTTTTGTTCTAAAATGTAGGCCACATCCACATGGCAATGATTGTGTTTTTTTCGACATTTTTTGTGTCATACACATAGTTTCAAGAAATATATGCATCCACATAGACACGAGAAATCTGGATAAAATGGTGTAATACATATGCAACATTCTATGTGGCTGTGAACAAACACAGACAGGATCCAGTAAAATCACAGAAGAATGCAGTGAGTATGCGCATAAAGTATTTCTACAGTGCACTCAGTACAGACATAAACACAAGAAGATGATGATGGCAAACACAATGTTTAATGCGTGTAACTGTTATTGTGCCTCCGCTGGTCATCTAGTTGATAGAGCATTACCAGGTTTTGTTGTAATAGTGGTAATAAACTTAGCAGTGCCTGCAGCACAAACACAGCTCCGTAATCCGGATTAATAATTAATAATTGTTTCCAAAAAGTTGCATTTTTCCAATCCACATGGCTGTGTGCTGGGTGGCATTCTAAAATTTTCACACTCTGTAACATATTATTCAAAAGAGACCTTTTAAGATACCAACTGCACCGGTGTTGCGTGTATGAAAGGCTGGAAGAATATTAAAGGTGTAGTTTAGCCCAAATTGAAATTTGTTCACTATTAACTCACTCTCAATTGGCAATTTATAAGTTTCTTTCTTTTTTTCAAACATGAAATGTTTGAAGAAATATTTAAGTCATAAAGGTTTGAAACAAATAAACGGTCAGTAAATGATGACAGAATGTTCATTTTTTTTTGGTAAACTATCCCTTTAAACTTTTCAACTTTTGCATGTGAACTGAGCCCTAGTCCGACTCCCTGATGAACATCAGCATTGCTGGTCACCAGCATATGGCATGTTTTGCATTCTTCGATATGAATTAGATGCTGGTTGCTGGTTTACCACCAGTTTGGAAGCAGAAGAGCTGAGCTCAACCAGCTCTTCCATTGGCTGGACCAGCACCATACCAAACACACACAAAAGCACAAAACAGCCTAGACCAACTCAGCATGCTGTTTATGCTGAGTTGTTTATCCTTCGAATAAAAATAAACCTGTCATAGAGGATCTTACACAATTTTATTTATCAAATAGTAATTTTGCTGCAATACAGTTTGGCTAAAGCATTGAGAATATCAGCCAGACAATTCATAAATTGCCATTTACACTTATTCACTGATAGATTGATGTTAAGCATACTTTGAACAATGGCAATTTTAAATAGTTAAGAACTGAAGCTTGCACGTGTTAATGCAGTTTGCCACATGCACACTTGATTTTAAACTAAATTGGTATCAGAGCAGATCTTACACTTTCCTCTGTCAAAAGTTAATTTTAATAAGATATTCTTGCATAGGCATCCAATGATCAAGAAGAATTTTAGACAGGCAAGAATACGGTTATACTTTAGGAAGTGTAGTTTAATGCATTCACAGTTGATTTCAATCTGAACTGATGTCAAAGCAGAAGTAGTCTGAAGTACACATCAAAGAGACTTTTGGATAGGAAAGTATGATTGTACTTTAGAAAATCCAGTTTGCTTGATTACAAATTGAACACATGACAAAGTGGATCTCGTTGCCGTTTGTCAAATGCGCTATCATAGCTTTCTCTAGGGTGTAAATGCCCTTAAAAGAACCGTTTCTTTCTTTGAAGTATTACTGAACTGCTTTCTTTTTTCTTTTCCTATTTTTGCAATCCCCTACTTTCAAAAACCAGAATAGCTAAACCTCAGATCACCACATTCCATAAAAAAACAATAAAAAACAACGATTCATCTTTGTTTCTGTAGCCGCTCTGCTCTCCATGTCCATCTCTGTGGGTTTCAGTTCCAACCTGTGAGTGTGCGTGCTAAACACCAATATAAACACACAACCAAACAGCTGTGAAAATATTCATGACACTTTTTTTATGAAATATCAGAGGGAGAAAGTGAGAGGGGGAAAATATAGGTGCTGTTATGGAAATTCTCTCCACACACCACCTGCAAACTGCTACGGATAATTTGCAGTGTTGCCACACACGTCAGAAGAGGCTGTCCATTGCTGTGACCTTTCTGCCAATGCTTTCATTTTCCTGCTCTGCCATGCTGAAGGTCAAATGAAGCCTAGTATCAAATTGAGTTTGTTGGTTGTAATTACGTACCCACTAACATTTTGTCAGTCTTGGCATGTAATTGTTTAGAAATCACTTTATTAATCATGTTAAAGCTTAATCACTCGTGATTGAACAGACTGAAATGCCATGAGTATTAGAGCACAATTAGTATTGTATTAGAGTATTAGGGGGCAGTCGTGGCCTGGTGGTTAGAGTGTTGGACTCGTGATCCGAAGGTTGCTGGTTCGATACTCGGTACCAGCGGGAATTGGGGGTGGGGGGAGTGAATGACCAGCACTCTCCACCACCCTCAATACCACGACTGAGGTGAGTCCCTTGAGCAAGGCACCGTTCCCCCCAACTGCTCCCCGGGCGCCGCAGCATGGCTGCCCACTGCTCCGGGTGTGTGTTCACGGTATGTGTGTGTTCACTAACTGTGTGTGTGCACTTGGATGGGTTAAATGCAGAGCACAAATTCCAAGTATGGGACACCATACTTGGCCACACTACACTTCACTTCACTTCACTTCACTTCACAAAACAGAGATATAGGTAGATTCGACCTGCTTAGCTAGCATCATAAATCCATCTTCCAAAGAGTGTTTTTGCTTTACTCATAATTACTACGGTAAGCCTATGATAATGATTTTTAATTATTTGCAGCTTTATTGTTGGACCACATTCCTCCATCATTCATCTATATGTGCTTAACCCATATACTTGAATACTTGTATCAGATTCATCCACAGTGAAAAGAGAAACCAAAGCCAAAACCAAAAACCAAAAAGTGTTCATCTGCAAGCAACATGTAGATACTTGGTTATTTAATGCGACTTTAAAGATGAAATGTGTCATTTCAGAGTCAACTGATGAAGGGTGCAGGTGTTTTGGAAACCTGTTTGGAAATAATAGTATTTGCAAATACATATGGCTTCGCCAGTGGCAAAAAAAAGAAAAAGAAAAAGAAAGAAAATTGCACAAATGCTGTTATATTATACTCTAAATGGGCCATTGTGGTGCTCTGCAATACTCTGTGGTGAACTATATCCAGATTTAGAAGATTTAATTTTATCTTGTTATTGCGTTAGTTAGGCCATTCGCTCAAATGGCTCTTGACACATTTTGACAACCCACATGGAATATCAAAATAAATTGGTTTTTAGCTCTGAGCACCTACTTAAAAGGTACATTTGGAGAAAAAAAATCTCAGGGAGATTTTATAAAGAAAATGTAAGAGGTGGACAAAAATCACTGGACTCGGGTGTTGTGGGTGGTGACTAAGACACTGATGTGCAGTTGCTAGGGTGGTTGCCAGGGTCTTACAAGGTGGTTACTAGGTGATTAATTACTGATAAAATGTCAAAAAAAAAAAATCCCTTGTATGATATTCTGGTTCATTGTTCACTGTTAGTCCATATGATTCTATGTTTTTAGGAAAAGTAATTTTTTACTTTAATAAGCAGCACTGTGAAGAGTTTTTGATTTCCATCCTACAAAAAGGGCAATTACCACTCTCAAATTTAGTTTTTCAAATAAAGTGTACCTGTGATGCTTTCCTTATTAAACCACATTAATTACAAATTATGCCCTTTAACAACTGATTGTGGGCTTTTGGGGCATGTTAAACAAAAGGTTTTAAAAGGTTTCTGTGTGGAGTTAAAGTCAGCACACTGTTCAAGGCTGATTCAAGATTAATTTACACACTGACAATGAAGACAATAGAAGAACAGAAGAATTTAGAGAGAGAGAGAGAGAGAGAGAGAGAGAGAGAGAGAGAGAGAGAGAGAGAGAGATTGTACTCTTCTGGCCACCACATTCCTTTCTACAAATGGAGGACTGAGTAAATAGAGGTATTTCACCCTGTAAGGAGTTTTCTGCATGACTATTCATTGTTGTGAATACATGTAAGTGAAAATGTTTTTGTATGTGAGTATATGCAACACACTTATATTTTATGTCTGAGGTTTGTCAAAGACACTGTCATTTGTCAAGATGGAATGCTTTTAAAACAGTATAAAATGTAAACATCTAAAATTTAATTTTAAACGTTCTTTTATGACTATATGCATACTATGTTGATTAGGAATGTACACTCAATATATAAATGCAGATTGGCGTAATAGCCTAATAGTGCATAATATATAGGAATGTGTGGGGATTCATTATATTATGGCAGTCTGTTGTATCCCTTTGCACATTTAATGCCATCAGAAGTTCTTTCTGTTTTTCTCAGCCTGTCTCTTTCTTTAAAATGGTAAATATGCCATTTACATAAGAGACAAGATTATGACCTGCTTTCTGTCCATTTTCTGTTGAGGCGCATTAGATAAGAGCACCAAACTAAAAGAGGTCAACCTAAAAGTACTTGTCTGAAACGAGTTGGGAATATTGATAATTGAGCATATCCTCTTGTTAAAGGATAAAGTTGAGTACCCTTTTAAGAAGGTCTGAAAAGGAAGTTGCAAAAGTATTTTTTTCCCAACTGATGTTTGTCAGGTAAGACAAAGAAAAATTATACAAAATTGAGACTGAGGAGGCATCACGGTGGCGCTGTGGTTAGCGTTGTCGCCTCACAACAAGAAGGTCCCTGGTTCGAGCCCCGGCTGGGTCAGTTGGCATTTCTGTGTGGAGTTTGCATGTTCTCCCCATGTTTGCGTTGGTTTCCTCCGGGTGCTCCGGTTTCCCCCACAGTCCAAAGACATGCGGTATAGGTGAATTGAATAAGCTAAATTGGCCATAGTGTATGTGTGTGAAAGGAAGAATGTATGGGTGTTTCCCAGTGTTGGGTTGCAGCTGGAAGGGCATCCGCTGCGTAAAAACATATGCTGGATAAGTTGGCGGTTCATTCCCCTATGGCGACCCCTGATTAATAAACAGACTAAGCCGAAAAGAAAATGAATGAATGAGACTGAGGAATAGAATTACAGGTAACACTTTAGAGTAGTGGCCTTAGTTAATATATTTACTAACATTAACTAAGTACGAATAATCTTGTAAAGTGTTTACGAGATTATTCATGTACATTATTAAAATCCAAAGCTGTGCTTGTTGATTTTAGTTAATGCACAGTGAGTTAACATGAACTAACATTATTTAACCTTAATAACATTAACTAATGTGAGCAAAGATGAATAAATGCTGTCCTAAATGTATTACTAATTGTTTGTTCATGTTAGTAAATACATTAACTAACATTAACTAATGGACCATTTTTTTAAACTGTTACCGAATTACAGTTTGTTTTATGATTTTTAAAACTTTTTTAATGGAAAGATGTTTTGTCAGTTAATTAGTTGGTGTGTTGTTTAACAACAATACAGTTTATTGAATGTCTTATTTTGTATCATATTTGAGGGTAACAGCTTCTTGAACAAGAAAATTAATTAGGGAGGATAAAATAGGATCATGGCAGCACGGTGGCACAGTAGGTAGCACGATCGCCTCACAGCAAGAAGGTCGCTGGTTCGAGCCTCGGCTGGGTCAGTTGGCATTTCTGTGTGGAGTTTGCATGTTCTCCCCGTGTTCTCATGGGATTCCTCCGGGTGTTCCGGTTTCCCCCACAAGTCCAAAGACATGTGGTATAGGTGAATCTGGTAAGCTAAATTGTCCGTACTGTATGTGTGTGAATGAGTGTGCATGGATGTTTCCCAGTGATGGGTTGCAGCTGGAAGGGCATCCGCTGCTTAAAACATATGCTGGATAAGTTGGCGGTTCATTCCGCTGTGACGACCCCAGATTAATAAAGGGACTAAGCCAAAAAGAAAATGAATGAATGAATGAAAATAGGATCATCTTTTGCCATAGGGTCTTAAGTGAGTGAAAGGTCGAACCTACCATCATGCCAAGTCATCAGAGCAGAGATAAGATTTAAGAGGGAAAGGAAGTTATTTGAATAAATAATTATAAAGGCACCTGGATTTTGTGAAATGATCAATAATTCATAATAAATATTGCAACATTCTAAATGCACAACAAAACATGTCTATTTCGTTTAATTGGTTATTGCGATGTCATTTTTAAACAACAAGCAGCACTCTTGAGTTTTGTTTTAGTCGGTTCGATTGTTGAAGAGTTCTTTGCCAGTGCCCATAAAACCGAAGGCCATGTGAGTAATTGGCTAGTGACGTCTGTGATAACAGGGATAACCAATGAGAGCAGAGGAGAGGCGGGGTTGACGTTGCTCCGCCCCTCTCGCTGCTTGTCTTTATGTATGTGTGTGTGTGTGTGTAATCCTTGTATTGACCCAGAAAGCGCTCAGCGGCAGCCGCTTGTTCAGACCAGAGTACAGTCACTGGAGATACCTGCGCCGCTTTACAGAGACTGACTCCACGAAACAGTATCTTTACGAGGACAGGATTATTTTACGGTATGTGTGTTTTATTTTGAGGTCACTGTGATAACTTAAAAACTTGGTGCTTTTGTTCTTTTGTCAATGTAGTTTATGTAATCGGCACGTAGTAACTACGTTTAGATATCTGTATTGCTGAACATATGGTAGGAGAGGTTTAGTTTTGGCTTTTAAGTGATCTTAAAACTATATAGGAATATGTTAAATGTGTTCTTTGTTATTACTTTTGTTCTTCTTAGAAAACATAATTCTCAGTATAGATTAAATGACAATATATAATTAAGAATTGAACAATTGATTGATACTTTATTGTCAGTGTATAATATAAAATATTTGCAGTATTGGTAGGTCCTAGCTTCCAATGAACATTAAATCATCTCAAAGGGAAAGCTTCAAGTTTCTCTAAATAAATAGTAAATTCAGTAGATATGTTAATGAAAATTTCACTGTGGCCATACAGCAATTGTGAAAGTCTGCAGCCTAGGCTGTTTCATTTAAGTACTGATTTTATCTTCTTGCACAGAAGAAGAGAAATTCTTTGTTTTATGCAGACAGAGAGGTGAGACTAAACCCCAGACAACAGTAACCTTTATCTCCCATTTCTATCCCTATTGATGACATAGGCAGGCATAACTATGCACTTTCAAAAACATGTGATTCTTAGACATATGTTCTGATCCATTATTGATTACAAAAATAAAAGACAAACATCTCTAGAGAAAACAATGAAAATGGGCCGTTCTTTTAGAAAACTAACAAGAACACGAAAATTCATCTCCGTGTCATCAGCTGTATGATTTCGGGAGAAAGAAATGTTATGGCTATATATTTACTATTGCTAGAGATCATCTGATGTACTGTATGCCTACATATTAACACTTTGTTGTTATTGCATTGCACCTTCTAATCTATCCTTATTATAATATAATTTTTAAAAAACTTTAAACACTGCCCTGTCATGTGAGTAGATTAGTCAGTCATTCATTTTGCCATTATCTATTGCTCACATGCATCTGGCAGTAGGTTGGCTTTGTTTGCTCAACACTTTGTCCACCTCCCTGCCTGTTATTGTTTTGATCCTCCCGGCGACTCCTTGATGCTCCCTACTGCAATATTTCTTGGGCAAAGGGCTCAAGTCTTTGTTTAAGCTTGCACCACAATGGGTCATAGGGTGCTTTTAGGGTCAAAACATATGGAACACTGAAAATAAATAATCAAATGTAAACACATTTTCTTATTCAGCAGTTGCATCTTATTTTAATAGAAATAATAATAATACAAAAAAATATATAAATATCCTTTATCACACATTTGCTTGTAGCCATTAGCTTCATTAAGTTTAAAACAACAGTATAGTAAAATTACATATTACAAAATAAAGATATAAAGGACTGTAGAGTGAATGTATTGTAGTCAGTAAAAAGCAGTTGGTATTAACAAGCATGCTCTCTCAAATATGGAAAAAAAATACATCCAACTTAAGTTACATTGTTACAACTGTTGAAGTTGTCTATATTGACCAAGCATTGGGTTGATAAAACCCAGCATTTTTTAGAGGGTGAGACTGGTCTTTAAAGCCACAAATGGGTTAGTGTCGTGCCACAGATGTTTTCTTGTGTTGTTGTTGTTGTTGTTTTTCTCAAGAAACTTAGTTTGCCTGGTGATAACTAAAAACTAGTTTTAATATTTGCCATTCTTCGCATATCTCTGCAGTTGAGAAGGCATGGCTGAACACATGATGATGCCTATGAACCATGGTTCTGCTGGCGGAGGGCTGCATGGTTATCGCATGGGAATGAATGGCCCCTCTCCACATGGACACCAGCCCAGTCTGCGGACGCTTCCCAATGGGCAGCTCATGCACTACAGCAGGGGGCCCCAGAACTCAATGGAAGGGGCCATGAGGCAGAGGAACGTGATGAATGGCATCATGAACAGTCAGGTGAATGGCCAGATGAGTGGCGGACACCCCCACCAAATGCAGCAAGCAAATATGATGTATGGAAGTCCAAATCAACAACCCCAAGGCCACCCTCAAAGCCAGCACCACCATATGCACCCCCAGAACCAGCACCCGCAGCAGTATATGGGTGGGGGAGGTCTTTCAGCATCTCAGCAGCTTATGGCAAGCATGCATCTCCAAAAACTCAACACTCCATACCACGGGCACCCACATAGCCCAATGAATGGGCATCACATGGGAAATGTTCAGCATAGAATGGGTCCTGCTCAGTTGGCGGGCATGCAGATGGGGATGGGTGGGCCAGCACTAGGCTTCAACGTCATGGACATAGACTTGATTGATGAAGAGGTTTTGACGTCATTGGTGTTGGAACTTGGGCTGGATCGAGTTCAGGAGCTTCCTGAGCTTTTCCTTGGACAAAATGAGTTTGATTTTTTCTCAGACTTTGTGTGCAAGCAGCAACCAAGTACTGTCAGCTGTTGAAGTTCTGCTTTTGGTCCTTAAAACAAAGAATGACTTGGTTGCCAAGAAGAAGCTGGGGCAGGACAAGAGAAGTCAGGTTCTCTGTATACGTGAAGATGTGCTATGCATGTTGTAGTGCACACAGTTTCAGCTTTCACTGAGAGAAAGTACTTGCTGGATTGTCTTCAGTCTTTGAAGAATCTGACACAAGAGTGTCATTGATGAGCATGCCTTGTCTTGTCCCATTGGTCATCCTGGATTGAAGGTGGCTGAGTGTCCCAGGGTTGAATGTAACTTCACATGGTGGAAAAAAAGAAGTCTGCGTAGAACTTTGCAGAAACTGCTTTGCCTCCTCAGGCGCAACTAGAATCAATAGCATTTAGAAATGTATTTATGTATGATATCTACCAAAAAAGCAGACATGATCTGTGTTGATAGAAACTTGCCTTTTCTCAAACTGTCCCCAACTCCTGTGATGAAAGATGAATGAATGAAGGTGTTCTGTGGGAATTGAAGGCTGGTACTTCAAATCGGGTTGATTTTCCAGTAGCTCTAAATGACATTTGAAATGGCGATAGTAAGATGGTAGTGGTTGGGTATAAAACATTCTTTATTATGAAACATTCCTCCTACAATTATTCAAAATTTTAAAGATGACTGCCTACAGTAAACAAATTGGTGTGCTCGCTACATCTGACCCAAAATGAGAGTCTTAAATTAGGATGTCTTTATACTTTCAGGACATTTTCTGTGTTAGATAAACTTGCCTGGAAAAGGGTGGAATGTTTTGTAGCCTCCCTTGCTAAATGCTGAGCCTGTGCTCCCTGCTGATGAGTCTAAACTGTAAAATTGCCTTATAGTTTTTTTTTTACACATATGTTGATGGATATTCACTGTACACATTCTTACCTTGCTCCATAGCATAAAGACGAGACTACTGTCTTTGTAGGATTCAAAGACATCAAATCTCCAGTGGTTATGTAGTGTTCTCTAATATGCTCCTTGCTGTAGTAAAGAACATGGTCCACAATCTCTATTAAGCCAAATAATGCATACAGAATTACAACTTCCATTTGTTTCTAAATTAACCTGAATGTCAGCCTGAACTATTGTTTGAAACAACCACTAACCATAGCACTGGTTTATTGATGTGCATTGAAGCCAACCTCACTAAGCAGCACAAAATATTGTTTCCCTTTCCACTGCCTGAACACTGCAGGTTTAAACTTGATTACATGTAAATTACACCTACAACCTTCTTCTTAATTGAGGTCAGCATGGTCAGTCATCTCAGATGGCCGGATAATTACAAAATGGACATGTTCATTTGCTTGCTATCGCTCAGGGTGTAATGAAGAGTGGTGAACGGCTGCCCTGCTGGGTTTGAGAACTTCCTGTGTCGTTATGTTGGTAATTCTTGTATGGAGCACTCTGTGGGGGTTGGGTTGGTATGGAAATAGCACAGCGTACTGTAGTAGTAGGTTAATCTGTTCCACCAGAGCCAGGCTCAACTCCCTTGGCTCTAACCACCCTGGCTCGGTTAATTGCTGTATATACAGCTTGAGATTGTGAACAGTTGCCACTAAAAAAAACAAAAAAACACAAGCAACCCAATGGTTCATATCCTATGTTTCGCAACTCCGACTTAGCTGACTGTTTAGAGCTTTGATGCATACAAAATGAGAAATTAAGTTTTACACTTTGCTTTTGTCTGCTGAATTTCTCGTATCTGCAAAGAATGGAATGTCTTCCCCAAATATGGGTATTCTGTAATTTGTGAAGCTGGGATAAATATAGACAAACCACATTTAGAAACTGAAAAATCAAATGATCTGTAGATATTGACTGAAGGAATTTTTTCCCATTCCAAGAAATGCAATTTTTGGGGGTTTTTTTCATGCCACTTGAGCTTATCAATCTGTATATCCTAAATCACAAACCACCCCACAGATTTGTTCAGAATGTCCCTTGCAGATGAGATTGTATGTTTTCTTCCAAACTGTGTGTTGTCATGTACTGTCACCATGCTCCCACAAATGCTTTTTTTTAATGTTGTTGATTCTATCTCAAGAAAATGTATTTATTTTCATTGAAAATAAAATATTTATTTAAAGAAATTGTTTTAATGAGTGTGATTTAACTGGTAATAATCACAGGGCACAAAGCAGACTTTTATAAGTGTTGTTTATGTACGTAACATTTTAGACTATAAAATTTAGAAAAGGTGATCAATCAATCAAGTGTCATTTTAATATTACTCTTAGTTTAATACTTATTATAATACTTATAGTTTAAATGAGTTTTTGATGTGTACATTTTTAAGTTTCAGTCATTTTGTGGTTTTGGCATTTTATATAGCGCTTGAAAATGTAATTGTGTTGGTTTTGAAATAATTTATCTAACTAAATAGATCATAATTATGAACTATATAAATTATTTTGCTTTTGCATAAAATGAAACTCTGGGCTCTGTAGCATGAGCTGCCTTTAAAAAAAATCTGATCTTTGTCCATTTAAATGAAAATAAATATAAATTTAAGATGAAGAAGACATGTTAGATACAAATAACTGACATTTAGAAAGTAAATGACAGAGTAATACAATGTTGGGTTTGGGACAAACATGCCATCAAAATTGTTATTTAAAATACTATACAATACAATAATGTTTAGCATCTGATATAATGTTATAAAGTGCTTGAAAAGTGCTTAAATTTGAATTTAGCACAAGATAAACCAAGGGTGTGTTTACACCTGGCATAAAGATTTTTGGCACTTTTGCCAATTCAACCACAAGTGGACAACACTAATCTAACACTAGATGTAGCCGATTACAATTTCTCATGGCAGAATGTGTTTGAACCACCACAAAAGATGATCTACTCTCCACATAAAACATGGGGAACATGTTGTGAGAAAATGCACCAAAACAAGGTGTTCACACTGCACTTTTGGCAGATATTATGATCAAAATTGTTGTTGACATCCACATCCTTTTCATTCTCTTGCTTTCCTGCTCAGTTCATGTGTGCATGTAGCCATTGTCAGATGAATTACAACTTGGCGCATCATTTAAAACATTCTCAGAATGTAAATCTTTGTGAAAACTTTGAATTATGTGAAATCACAATTACAGGCACAATTCATTTTATGTAGAACATCAATGAATTTCTTTTTGCAGTGTTTAGCCTTATTTCCATACTTCCAGGTGTCTTTTTTTCAGGTCATTCAGATTTAACAGCATAAAAGTTATCTGAGAATTGATGTTCCCATTGTGGATGATCTAATCCGTCTTAGTCAGTGGGATCAGGTCTGAGCATCTCATCTGACGGACAGTTGCTCACAGTCTGTTGCTTTGTTCTGTGTCAAACACACCAGACTACATTTACATAAAATCCATAAAACAGGGATGGGCTGAAACCTGTTACCAGACAGTGGATATGGACAGTCCATGCTGTTCTAACACCCGATAAACCAATAATATAATTTATTTTATAAATTATTTTGCATTTATGTTTAGATAGAACATCTTGAAACCCTAAATACATATGTATAAACTGGATATTAAACAGTGCTGTGTACTGTATCACTGGATGATTGCAAATTCACACTGAATGTTAATCATATAACAGTCTTCAGGCACAACCATGAATGTCACTGTCTAGCACATCTCTGAACCAGACTGCAACTCATCTTAAACAGTCTAAGTTTATTCGTCTGAGAACTGTGAATTTAACTATTGCTAAGATGTATAATTTTTGTTTAGCTGTTTGATAACCTGTAAAAATAAAATATTACTAACACTAGTCACATCTAACATATTTATTAAGCAGTCAATTATCATTATATATTATTATTATTTGGAAATATCTTGATATTATACATGTATTCATACATTCAAAAGCTTGAGAAGGTCAGGGTGTTTATTTATTTTAGATACACAAAGCTATTGAAAAAGTATTTACATTTTTATGTTCAAATAATTGCATGGTTCATTGTTGTTAGCATTGTTGAAAATTGGGATTTATTATTCTGAGATCCAGTACCCCCAATACCTCTAGAAACCGATATTAATTTTTTTTTTTTTTTTTTTTTTTCATTTCATTTTTACTTTCCACACTTTTCTAAAGTAAACTTAATAACATTTTACAGTGTATACCCCCACAGAAGAAAAAGGGAAAAAATTGCACCAGAGGAACTTTGTGTCACGGCGGGTAAAAATGAGACAAGTCAATGGATCCAGATGCAAGTGTAGTTTATGTATATATAAGTGAAGCAGTAATACAAGCCATAACACAGAGTGACAGAGTTCAGGAATCCAGACAGCAAGATCCTCAATGATCCTGACGAGACAAGGCAACAGGTGGTGACACGAGAAACAAAAAACGAACTGACAGTGGAATACAGGAATAAAGCTCTATATGTAGGGAAGCTAATCGACAGCACCTGGCTGCTGATTAGCCCGCTGAACACGTGACAACACAAACAATAACAAGGAACAGAGCGCAAGCACCTGTCAACCGTGACAGTACCCCCTCTCCTAGGAGCACCTCCTGGTGCTCCCAGATAAATTTACCTGGCGATTGTAATCATCAATAAGAGTGCGATCCAGTATGTCTCTAGCAGGAACCCAACTTCTCTCTTCAGGACCGTAACCCTCCCAGTCCACCAGGTACTGAAATCCTCGTCCCCTCCGTCTAGAGTCCAGAATGCGCTTAACCGAATAAACAGTCTCCCCATCTACGAGACGCGGCGGGGGGGGAACTGGAGTGGGCGGATTAATGGCCGTATGAAAAACTGGCTTTAATTTAGAAACATGGAATACGGCATGAATTCTCCTGTACGCGGGAGGAAGTTTGAGGCGGACTGCCACTGGATTAATAATTTTAGTGACAGTAAATGGGCCAATAAATTTGGGAGCAAGTTTATTACAAACGGAACGGAGAGGAATATTCTTAGATGAAAGCCACACTTTTTGACCGACAACGTAAACGGGAGGCTTGGACCGGTGGCATTCGGCTTTAGCCTTGGTGCGCGCCCCCACCTGGAGGAGGGTCTGTCTGGCCCTGCTCCATGTGCGTCGACACCTCTGGACAAAGGCGTGGGCGGAGGGAACCGCGACTTCGGATTCCAGACTGGAAAAAACTGGTGGCTGGTACCCTAAACTACATTCGAAAGGAGATAGGCCCGTGGCAGACACTGGTAATGAGTTATGTGCATACTCAACCCATGAGAGCTGCTGACTCCAGGAGGAGGGATTCTGAGATACCAGACATCGCAACATATGTTCCAGATCCTGGTTGGCTCTCTCTGTTTGTCCATTACTCGGAGGATGGAAACCAGAAGAAAGACTAACAGTGGCCCCCAATAAACGACAAAACTCACTCCAAAATTTAGAGGTAAACTGAGGACCTCTGTCAGACACCACGTCCGTCGGGAGGCCATGAATACGAAAGACGTGATGAATGACAGCAGCCGCTGTCTCTCTGGCTGACGGTAATTTGGGCAGAGGAATAAAATGAGTAACCTTCGAAAACCGGTCCACAACGGTCAAAACCACCATATTGCCACCGGACGGCGGGAGTCCAGTGACAAAATCTAGCGAAATGTGTGACCAGGGTCTCGAAGGTACAGACAGCGGTTGAAGAAGCCCTGAGGGAGGACGATTGGAAGTCTTAGAAACAGCGCAAACAGAGCAAGCCAAAACAAAATCCCGTATATCACGAGCCATAGCTGGCCACCAGAATGGCTGTTTAACAAGAAATAACGTACGACTCACCCCTGGGTGACAAGCCACCTTGGAAGAGTGTCCCCATCGAATGACGTCAGACCGAATCCGTTCCGGCACAAACAAGCGACTCGGTGGGCATCCGGGCGGAGGCGTTACCCCATCCAAGGCAGCGCGAACCTTAGACTTGATCTCCCACGTTACTGCAGAAATAAAAACTTTCTGTGGAACGATGGGCTCGAGGGTCGAATTGCGCTCGGGAATTTCAAAAAGTCGAGACAAGGCGTCAGGCTTGATGTTCTTAGAGCCTGGTCGATACGAAATTGTAAAATCGAAACGTCCGAAAAATAATGCCCACCGAGCCTGCCTAGAACTCAAACGTTTGGCGGACCTGATGTACTCAAGATTCTTGTGATCGGTCCAAACAATAAAAGGAACCCCCGAACCTTCTAACCAATGACGCCACTCTTCCAACGCGAGTTTGACAGCCAGCAGCTCCCTATTACCAGTGTCATAATTTTGTTCGGCGGCGGATAATCTGTGTGAAAAAAACGCGCAGGGGTGTACCTTGCCATCTGAGGAGGAGCGCTGGGACAGGATAGCACATACCCCCACCCCTAATGCGTCGACCTCCACCACAAACTGCCGAGATGGATCGGGGTTTACAAGAATTGGTGCGGACACAAACATGGACTTCAATTTAGTGAACGCAGCCTGTGCTGCGCTCGGCCACCCGAACGGAGTCTTGGGGGAGGTCAAGGCAGTCAGAGGTGCGGCGAGCTGGCTGAAATTACGAATAAAACGTCGGTAAAAATTGGCGAAACCCAGAAACCTCTGCAGGGCCTTGCGGGAATCTGGGGTTGGACAATCTACTACAGCCTGAATCTTCTCTGGATCCATGCGCACCCCCTCAACTGACACGATGTGCCCCAGAAAAGGAACCGACTGTGCATGGAAAATGCATTTCTCCGCCTTGACATAAAGCCCATTCTCTAGTAGCCTCTGAAGCACTCGTCTGACGTGTTGCACATGTTCCTGGAGAGAGCGAGAAAAAATCAAAATGTCATCCAGGTAGACATAAATGAACTGATCGATCATATCTCTCAACACGTCATTGACGAGTGCTTGGAAAACCACTGGGGCGTTAGAAAGCCCGAAGGGAAGAACACAATATTCAAAATGCCCCCTGGGGGTATTAAAAGCAGTTTTCCATTCATCGCCCTCTCTTATGCGGACCAAATGATATGCGTTGCGGAGATCTAATTTCGTGAAAAAGGACGCCCCCTGCAGACCCTCAAAGGCTGAAAACATCTAGGTAAGGGGTAAGTATTCCTCACCGTAATGCTATTCAGCCCTCGATAGTCAATACAGGGACGAAGGGAACCATTCTTCTTCTTCGAGAAAAAAAATCCCGCCCCCACCGGTGAAGAAGAGGGACGGATGATCTTGGCCGCTAGAGAATCAGAAATATATTTCTCCATGGCCTCCCTCTCAGAAACAGAAAGTGAGTATAATTTGCCCTTAGGCGGAGACGTACCTGGCAATAAGTCTATAGCACAGTCATAAGGATGATGAGGAGGCAGAGAAGCAGCCCGAGACTTACTGAACACCCTCTTCAGGTCGAGATACTCGCTGGGCACGTTTGACAGGTCCCCGCGCTCCTCCTGAAACACAAAACAAGACACCGAAGAACGAGCAGACACAAGGCAAGAAACATGACATTGCTCACTCCAAGACATGACATTGTTTTGGCCCCAAATGATGTGAGGTTTGTGAAGGACCAGCCATGGGTGTCCCAAAACCAATGGCGTACTGACAGTATCAGTCAAAAAAAAAGGTATGATTTCCGAATGATTACCGGAAGTAATCAGTCTGACGGGAACTGTGGAGTGGGTAATGGGGGGAAGCGATAGTCCGCAGAGGGCGTGCACTGCAATGGGCTGAGACAGGGAAATAACCGGGATCTTTAATTTAAAAGCAAGTTTAGTGTCCATAAAATTTCCCTCCGCCCCAGAATCCAAAAGTGCTTGACAAAAAAATGTTTCCTTACCCCAACCCAACGTGACCGGAAGTGAAGTGACAGTAGCAGATGTATCCTTACGATTAATCCCATCCGTCAGTAACCTCTTACCTACTGACGGGTGGACCTCCTTTAATGGACATGTAAACACGATATGTCCAACTCCTCCACAATAAAAACAAAGATTCTCTGCTCGTCTGCGCTGTTTCTCCCGCAGTGAGAGGTGAAATTTGCCCGCTGCCTCTCCAACACCCGGAAACTGAGTCTCTCCGACACCCGGAAACGGAAACTGAACTGCTCCGTGACCCTGTGACGTCCTTCCTGTGCGACATCTGTTCCTCCTGGTCAATCAGCCGTCTACCCGAACGGCTAAGTCAATGAGGCCATCCAGTGTTTTAGGGAGGTCTAAAGAGTAAATCTCGTCCTGGATGGGATCTAAAAGACCATGTAAAAACATGTCCCACTGAGCCTCGGCATTCCAGCCACACTCAGCCGCCAAGGTGCGGAAGTCAATGGCAAAATCCGCCACGCTCTGAGTCCCCTGACGCAACTCGGCCAAGCGTCGCTCTGCCTCTCTCCCAGAAACCGAGCCGTCAAAAACTTTCTTGAGCTCTTCGGAGAATAAATCAAACGATGCACAACACGGAAGTCTCTGATTCCAGACCGTGGTTCCCCACAAGGCCGCCCTACCAGTTAGCAGGTTGATGATGAACGCCACCTTGGCGTGTTCCGTGGAGAAGCGAGATGGCTGTAAGGCGAAAAACAACGAACACTTCGTGATGAAGGGTCGGCACATCAGGGGTTCCCCAGCATAGGAAGTCGGTGGAGGAAGACAAGGCTCCACAGCAGGTTGTGTTGGTTGAGACCCCGGAATCGTGGCTGGAGCAGACGCGTCTCCTGATTGGAGGACTCCTCCTGTGAGTTGATCAAGTTGCAAGGTAAGTGCAGTTACCTGAGTGAGCAGAGCCTGGATAACTTGATTAGAATTATCCATAACTCTCTCCTGATGGTCCATCCGGGCATAACTGTGCGAAAAAAAGTCTGTAACACTTACTGGATCCATGTTGGTTGGTCAGTTCATTCTGTCACGGCGGGTAAAAATGAGACAAGTCAATGGATCCAGATGCAAGTGTAGTTTATGTATATATAAGTGAAGCAGTAATACAAGCCATAACACAGAGTGACAGAGTTCAGGAATCCAGACAGCAAGATCCACAATGATCCTGACGAGACAAGACAACAGGTGGTGACACGAGAAACAAATAACGAACTGACAGTGGAATACAGGAATAAAGCTCTATATGTAGGGAAGCTAATCGACAGCACCTGGCTGCTGATAGCCCGCTGAACAAGTGACAACACAAACAATAACAAGGAACAGAGCGCAAGCACCTGTCAACCGTGACACTTTGTCATAGTTCCTAGAACTATTGGCAGAATTAACTGCTTTTTGGCATGTTGGCAGAGCACGAACATGGAATCATTTTAGTTATGGAAACTTGCCTTTTGGGGAACTACGTAGATCATATTTCAGTGTAAGGTATAGCTCAACACAATAGGATCTACCAATGACGTAAGTGTAGGTTGACTGGGTGTATGCATGTTAAGGTATATAAAAACAAACAACAGCACAGCATTTTTTTTTTCAGGAACACACACATACAAAACACGAATGCATTTACCTGTTCGATTTGTCTGCTGTGTTGGGTTCTAATCTCAGCTCAGCTAATATGTATCACTCTTGGATATGATTTCACTGTTTACTGGCTTATTCAATTAAAGTCAAGTTTATTTGTATAGTGCTATTTACTCTAATTATTGATTCAAAGCAGCTTTACAAAAGGTGCACATTATTGCGTTACAATCATATTTCATAAGTTAAAGTTACAATCAAATATAATTTATTATATATAAACATAGTTAACCTGCAGTGTTATAGCTTATAAGTGATGTCTATGTGTACATGTTTAATGAGGTATTAGGTGTATGTGTTGTCCTCAAAGTCCTCGATGGTTGGCATCATCTCTTCACAGGTCTTTGATCCCATCAATGGTGCTGCACAATCTCTAGAGGCCTTGGGATAGGCATCCACAGGTGGAAATAGAGAACAAAGAAAACAATTAGTGTAGCTGCTGTTCATAATGTATTTGAACAAGAGATCTTAAATATCAATGCGAAAATCAAGTGCTTTAAATTAAAATAGGAGTTATATAAACAAACATAGAAACAAACATTTAAAGCATAGAAGTATTTCTAACAAAATGCCTGGTGCATTAAGACAGGAGGAATGTGTCCTACAGGTGGTTTGTCAAGCCCACTCACCTGCATCGAGCACACTCATGTATCATACCATTACGTGATGCATTGAGTGTATACTTTGTTAAAAAGATAGGTCTTTAATCTAGTTTTGAACTAAGCTCTGACATTATCAGGAAGGCTATTCAAGAGTTTAGGAGCGATAAATGAGAAGGCTCGCCCTCCATTGCTAGACGTTGCTATTCTGGGTACTACCAGAAGCCCTGAGTTTTGAGATCTTAAAGAGTGGGTTGGATTGTAGCAAGACAGAAGGTTGGTTAGATAATCAGGAGCTAGATTACTTTAAAGTTTCTAGTGACTTCGCAAATACAACCAAGATAATGTCCCAAAGGATAAATGTTATTCTCGCGGAACAAGCCTGGTGCATAGTTTATATAACCGAGTACCTGCTGACTACCTTTTGTGAAAGCTTCTATTAAGGACCTTAGGAACCAACAAAACAGGAACTAAACACAAGAGAAACTAGGAAAACATAAAATGGGAGTCGAAGAGCCCACAAAGGAATTGACCACTACTTGGCCAACAGGTGAAGGTGACCATGAAGGAGGTGGTGGTGGAAAAGTCCATAGCAATTGCTGACAAGGCCAAGCCTAACCTGGGGAATAACTGAGCAAGAAAGATGCAGAAAACCCAGGTGTAGGAGACAAGATCTAGAATGTGAATGCTCGTCTGGGTGGCTGAAGTGTAGCTACGGTCTTGTGGGAGATGAAGCCATGTAAGGTCTCAGCTGATTGAGGCAGAGTCAGTGGGAGAAATGACAAAGAAGAAGTCAGAAGGAAAGAGGAGCCCAGCTGAGCCAAAAACAGTGGACAGCAGAGGAACTACCAGAGGTCAAGAAGTCCATGGAAGAATGACATTTGTCTAAGGTGGAGGTGGAGAGAGGAGTTAGCACAACATGGCCTAAGGAGCCATTTACACTAATGTTTACACTAACTTTATGGAAGGTAAATGCTCCTCATCCTGAATGAAATTTTTATTGCTTTTCAGAAAAACAAACCCTGTCCACAATATTCACCCTGAAATGCATGATACATGATGATCCACATTTACTGGGCAAGAGCATATTTTGCCGGCATATGTACATGCAGTCTACCGGTATCCTAATGGTCATGAAAGAGGCTTGACAAATCAGGGAACAATATGCAATATTCCAGCCAGAAGACCAGTGTGAAAGCGATTGTGGACAACCATACCTCTGAATCTAAAGTCTGCATTTCAGTGCATCTAAACTGAAACAACTGAAACATCTGGCATATGCTGATGATGTGGTACTCATGGCGAACTCAGAGGAGGGGTTGCAACACAACTTGAATGTTTGGAATGCAGAACTGCAGAAACGAGGACTGAACATTAACCCAGCCAAAACCAAGATCAGAATCAGAATCAGAATCAGAAAGAGCTTTATTGCCAGGTATGTTCACACATACGAGGAATTTGTTTTCGTGACAGAGCTTCTACAGTGCAACAGAATTACAGAGACAGGACAAAAAACAGATAATAAATATATTTAAAAAATGAAAGTTGTAGTGAATGCAAATATACAAATTGACAAGTGTATGTACAGGAATATTACTATATACAACCGCAGCTGTTATGTGCAAATTAGCATGTAAAATATGTTGTTAAATAAGTGTTTATGTGTATAAAAAGTGTATAGCAAGTAGTGATGTTTGTTCCATAATTACTATCATCAAGTGTTCATGAGATGGATTGCCTGAGGGAAGAAACTGTTTCTGTGTCGGGCTGTTCTGGTACACAGTGCTCTGTAGCGTCGACCAGAAGGTAAAAGTTCAAAGAGGCAGTGTGCTGGGTGTGAGGGGTCCAGAGTGATTTTGGCAGCCCTTCTGCTTGCTCTGGATAAGTACAGTTCTTGGAGAGTAGGGAGGATTGTACCAGTGATTCGCTCAGCAGTCCGAACTATTCGACGTAGTCTTCGGAGGTCGGATTTGGTAGCTGAGCTAAACCAGACAGTTATTGAAGTGCAGAGGACTGATTCAATGATGGAAGTGTAGAACTGTTTCAGCAGCTCCTTTGGAAGGTTGAACTTCCTCAGCTGACGAAGGAAGTACAACCTCTGTTGAGCTTTTTTGACAATGGAGTCAATGTGAGTGTCCCACTTCAGATCCTGAGAGATGGTGGTGCCCAGGAACCTGAATGACTCCACTGCTGCCACAATGCTGTCCATGATGCTCAGTGGGGGGAGAGCAGGGGGGTTTCAACTGAAGTCCACTATCATCTCCACTGTTTTGAGCGTGTTCAGCTCCAGGTTGTTGTGACTGCACCAGACAGCCAGCTCCTTAACCTCCTGTCTGTAAGCAGACTCGTCACCGTCCTGAATGAGGCCGATAAGTGTGGTGTCGTCTGCAAACTTCAAGATTTTGACAGAGGCGTCCTTTGAGGTGCAGTCATTTGTGTACAGTGAGAAGAGCAGAGGGGAGAGGACACACCCCTGGGGGGCGCCAGTGCTGATTGTGCGGGTACTGGATGAGAATTTTCCCAGCTTCACCAGCTGCTGCCTGTCCGTTAGGAAGCTGTTGGTCCACTGACAGACAGAGTTGGGCACGGAGAGCTGAGTTAATTTGGGCAGGAGAAGTTTTGGGATGATAGTGTTGAAAGCCGAGCTGAAGTCAACAAACAAGATCCTCACATAGGTCCCTGGTCTGTCTAGGTGTTGCAGAACATAATGCAGTCCCATATTGACTGCATCATCCACAGACCTGTTTGCTCTGTAGGCAAACTGAAGAGAGTCCAGTGAGGGTTCAGTGATGTCCTTCAGGTGGGCCAGCACCAGTTTTTCAAAAGACTTCATGACCACAGATGTTAGCGCCACCGGTCTGTAGTCATTAAGTCCTGTAAGTTTGGGTTTCTTTGGGATGGGGATGATGGTGGAGCGTTTAAAGCAGGAGGGCACTTCACACAGCTTCAGTGATCTGTTGAAGATCAGGGTGAAGATGGGGGCCAGTTGGTCAGCACAGGATTTTAGACAGGCTGGTGTTACAAAATCTGGGCCTGGTGCTTTTTTCCTCTTCTGTTTTTGGAAGACCTGGCGCACATCATCTTCACTGAGCTGAAGTGTTGGGGAGACGGGGTGTGGTGGAGGTGTTGATGGTGGTGTGAAGAGCAGTTCAGAGTGGGTGTGGGTGTGGGGTGTTCTCTCAAACCTGCAGTAAAACTCATTCAGGTCGTTTGCAAGTCGTTCGTTGTCTACAGTGCTGGGGGATGGTTTCTTGTAGTTTGTGAGGTTTTTCAAACTTTTCCACATGGATGCTGAGTCGCTGGAAGAGAACTGACTCTTTAGTTTCTCAGAATAGTTCCTTTTTGCCACTCTGATCTCCTTTTCCAGTGTGTATTTGGCCTGCTTATACAAGGCCCTCTCCCCATTCCTGTAAGCAACCTCCTTGGCCTGACGTAGCTGTCTGAGTTTTACAGTGAACCACGGTTTGTCATTGTTGGATGTGAGTTGAGTCCTGGTAGGAATGCACATGTCTTCACAGAAACTGATATAAGATGTTACAGTTTCTGTGAGCTCATCTAAATCGTTTGCAGCAGCTTCAAAAACACTCCAGTCAGTGAGGTCGAAACAGGCTTGTAGATCCCGCTCTGTTTCGGTAGTCCATCTTTTCACAGATCTTAATACAGGTTTGGCTGTTTTCAGTTTCTGCCTGTAGGTTGGTATGAGATGAATCAAACAATGGTCAGAGTGCCCCAAAGCTGCTCGTTGGACAGAGCGGTATGCATCCTTTATTGTGGTGTAGCAGTGATCCAATATGTTACTGTCTCTTGTGGGACATGAAAGGCTTACAGTTAATAAACAGTGCTTCTAGGTCGGGACAGCACATCTTCTTTAAAACTGTTACATCTGTACACCACCTTTCATTGATGTAAAAGCATGTCCCACCACCCCGTGATTTCCGCGTTGATTCTCTGTCGCGATCCGCTCTGAACAGCTGATAGCCCGGTAGATGAAGCGCGTTGTCCGGTATGGCGTCGTTCAGCCAGGTTTCCGTGAAACACAGAGCAGCAGAATGCAAAAAATCCCTGTTTGTCTGAGAGAGGAGAATGAGTTCGTCTATTTTGTTGGGTAGAGAGCGGAGATTCGCCAGATGGATGCTAGGCAACGCAGTTCGAAACCCGCGCTGTCTGAGTTTCACAAGCGCGCCTGCTCGCTTCCCTCGTCTGTGCGCTCGACAGCGTTTGAGGAGCACCGCGGCTCCGCCGACAACAATGTCCAACAAAACATCACATAAATCCAAGTCTGGAAAAACATTTGGTGGTGTATGTGTCCGAATGTCCAACAATTCGTCTCTGGTGAAACTAATTGTAGGAATGTGACTCAAGACGGGACAAACTAACAAAAACATAAAAACAACAGCAGAGCTCAACATGGAGGCGGCCATCTTCGTCGGCGCCATCTTGTGTCTTGAAATGACTATGGTCATAAGCAAAAATCATGTCCAACACACCATAAAGCTGGACAACATTGTCTTGAAGCAAGTGGAGAAGTTCAAATACCTTGGAACAGTGTTAAGTGAGGATGGGAAACGCGATAAGGATCTCAACGCGAGGGTCGCCACATCTGGCAGACAATATCACGCTTTAAACAGAGCCTTCATGGGAAAGAGAGAAATCTCCACCAGAACAAGCTGTTTATAACTCCACTTATGTGCTTACTCTTACCTATGGGTGTGAGTCTTGGGCACTTACTAGCAGCAGGAACAACAGATTGCAGGTGATGGAGATGCGGTATCTTAGACGAGTCGCTGCCAAAACATGTAGAGACCGGGTAAGGAACCAGACCATGAGGACAAACCTACAAGTCAATCCACTGACTGTAATAATTGACAGGCATATGATAAGGTGGTTTGGTTATGTTGTCAGAATGAAAAACCACAGGGTTCCAAAGCAGATGCTAGAGGCAAGAACCCAAGGAAAATGTCCAAGAGGTAGGCCTCGAATGAAATGGGTGGACTCACTTAAACCAGCATTCCAAAAGAGAGGAGTAGACCCAAACTGCGCCAGAACAGTGGCCGCAGACAGGGAAAGGTGGTGAAAACTTTGTTCAGCCTCTACACCACAAGGTAGAAGAGGCCAGGAATAAGTAAGGCATTTTCGGATCGCTCTTTATTCATAAGTCAAATATATTGCAGTAGTGTGTATGCCAATGGTACCATAATAAAACATGCATTTTAAAAAGAAAATGCATTAGTGTAAATGGCACTTTTAATTATGTTTCCACCCCCATGCTTCACTCTGTGCATGCAACAGTCTGGGTGGTATGCTTCTTTGGGGCTTCTCTACACCATAACTCCCCTGGCTGTGGGATAGACAGTGAAGGAGAACAATACTTGTTTCATATTGTCCACAGCCCAAGAGTTTTGCTTCTGGCACCATTGAAACAGACCCTGTGGAGCTCTCGATCAACAGTTTTGGTGGAAACAGGAGAGTTGAGGTGCACATTTATTTCTGCAGTGAGTTGGGCAGCTGTGGTTTTATGTTTTTTTTTTTTAAACAATCCGGGTTAGCTAACTAAAATCAGATTCATTGAATGTTAGGGGCTATTTACACAACATTTTCAGCCAAAACATTGTAAACTTTTTATGTGATATGCTTATTCGTTTAGTACGACACCAGCATTATTGGGACTGAAAATGCATAAATCTAACGCTGCCGTTATGAGTCTGTAAACACCCCAAAACGAGAGTCTTTGCAAATGATAATGCCATACGTGTGCATTCTACATGTTTAGGGACGTTTGGATTAAAAGAAAGTGCAAACAAACACACAACAATGGCAGAGAAAAAGCTAGTGTTGTTCGTCAACTGTTTGCTAATGATCCATCAAAAAAGTGTGGATTTATTTCACATTACAGCCAAAAGTGGAGACACATCTTACACAAATGGAAAATTGTCACTTCCTCACAAGTGCTGTTAACTAACAAGGTGACAGTGCCAAATACTGGTCTGGTATATGTAGCACAGTATTTTAGGCCGTTTTTGCAGATGTATAAATGTGGATCATTTTGAAATCATTGTCATGTAAACATGAAACATTTTTTAAAACACAAGGGAAAAACTTTTCTGTTTTTGCCAACATCGTAGTCTGATGCTGATGCTTGCTGACATGTGAAAACATCATTTATATCTCAGCGGTATGGTATGTTTGCTGACAAAAAAAAAAAACGTAAATCAAATGAACATGAAGACAGCCCTTCTTCTGAGCTGGCACTGGCTTCTTCATGTCTCCACCCCATCTTTTAGACATCTTCTCTCATCTCTCTCTGTTGACTCAGAGTGTGCATTCTGTCATATGTGTTTGTAGACAGGTGACTGTAGGTCATAGGCAGCAGTAACACCTCAAGCATTTATGCAGTCATCTCTCAGTTTATGTGTCTGAAAACAGTAAGACTGTGGTTCTGTATTTGGCCTGTTTCTGTTATTAACTCTTTCTCTGACCATTGATGAATTTTTCTGTTATAGTTTAGATATACAGTAAAATATATACGTATATGATACAAATTATATATAAATGTAAATGTCTATGCCAAAAAAAAAAAAAAAAAGGGTCGTATAGTATTGATTTTATGTACAACCCCAAATCAGAAAAAGTTAGGAAATTATGGAAAACACAAATTAATGTAGAAGTGAAAGTAGTGATTTCTAAATTTACTTTGACTTCTATTTCATTGCAGAAAATACAACAAACATTATTTAATGTGTTCCTCATGATTTTTATTGTTTTGTTTTTCAAATTAACACGTATTCCAATTTTGGTTCTTGCAACACATTTCAAAAAAGTTGGAACAGTAAAGAATTTACCACTTTGTAATGTTGCCATTCCATTTCACAACACTTAAAAGACGTTTAGGGACTGAAGACACCAAGTGATGAAGTGTTTCAGGTGTAATTTTGTCCCATTTTTCCTGTAAACGTCTTAAAATGGGCAACAGTACGGGGTCTTCATTGTCACAGTCGACGGCGCTTCTGGACACTGTTAACATAGGGCTTCTTTTTGGCACAGTGCAGTTTGTGATAATTACACATTGTGATACTTGACAAAGGTTTGCCAAAATAGTCCTGAGCCCATGTGGTGATATTGCTCATAGATGAATGATGATTCTTAATGCAGTGGATCACGGTTGTTCAGCTTAGGCTTGCCCTTGTCCTATACGCACTGAAATGTATCAAGATTCCTTGAATCTTTTAATGATGTTATACACCGTTGTATGCATCTTTTTTGATTAACATTGCTTTTTCTCACAAATTTGTTGGCAAACTGACGATCCTCAGTCCATCTTTGCTCCTAAACGACTAGACATTTCTTGGATGCTACTTTTATACAAAATCATAATTACAATCCCCGGTTGACATCACCTGTTTCAAATTACTTCATTATTTAACCAATTTACCTGATTACCAGCCATAAACTGCTCCTGTCCTAACTTTTTTTTTCGTAATGTGTTGCAGGTCTGAATGACAGGAAAGGATATGTATTTACAAATGAAATATAGCTGATCAGACAAAACATGGCATTTTTTGTGTTCACATTGTCTGCAATGAAATAGAAGTCAAAGTAAATTTGAAAATCAATACTTTCTTTTTTATTTGTGTTTTCCATACTGTCCCAACTTTTTCTGATTTGGGGTCGTATGTGTTTGTATTACATATACCTAATACATATATTTACAAAACACACACATACCTTATGTCAAAACAAACTATTTTGGATGCAATTAATCACAATTAATCTTTGCCCAGCTCTAGACAGAAGCATTTCTCATGCACGTGTAAACTAACACAGCTTTTGAAATCATAAATGCATATAAAACATAATATTACAAAATGAAATATTGATTAAATGGGTACTTGATTATGCAAGCTTTTGGAATATTGATGGATATGATATTGATCTCTGTTTTGATAATCATTAATCAAATTCATTATTTGTCTATGTAACCCACATTCAGGTACTGATAAAATGCTCAAAGCAAGAATTAAACCTGGAAAGATAACTGCATATGAAATCCAAAATAGTTGACAGAAGCAATTGGGGCATTTTTGTTGAATTTAGCAAAAACAGTTATGCCATGAAGAACCATACTGCTCAAGTAGGTTCTGTGAATACTGTAACCTATTAATATGGGTGCTAAAATAAATGTAATGTGAAACAAGCCTTAGTCACTTACCCAAAACTGTCTTGGAAGAATCAGCACAGTGGCAGCTTGACAAAATTTTAATTGCCATGTTAACTGTTTCCAAGGCAACATTTTTCCGCCCGACCGAGAAACAGGCAGCAGTTGAGCAGCTGTTAGGGTGATGGAACCATAGCGGTCAAAACTCATTTTCTTAATCAGTATCCTAAAAAACTAAATAAATGTACAGATAGAAATCAAGTCTTAATTTTAGAAATTATATCTTCATATATCATTTATATTTCATTGTTTTATTCAACCATAAAGTTAGTCAAGTTTTAATGGAGGACTTTTTGGAGTTTTGCTGATAATAGTGTAGAAATTATCATTTTATATGCTTAATCTTTGGCACTAATGGTACATTTACTTTAATTATCTGCAGTAAATGCCTTTTGTATTGTACAAATACATTTATGCATTTGGCGAGCACTTTTATATCAAAGGACTTACATCACACTTGAGAATTAAATTTAGAACCTTGGAATTGCTACTGTTCTTTTTGTGCTACAGAAACACACTACTGTCTTCAAAAAAAAAAAAAATATATATATATATATATAAGCAATATCACACGAGTAGCAGTGCGATGTGGCTGTATATCGGCACTGGTGGGAGGCGTTGTCATATCCTCGGTCTAATCACCGGTTTATTTGTTATGGTGGTGTGTTGTCTTTTCCGTTTACTAGTTTTTTTGT
>CAIGQV010000806.1:780545-796683 GCA_903798115.1 Danio jaintianensis | reverse complement strand
TTTCGTGTCTGGCGTTATCTTGCTCTGGTTTCCTAATAGTTGCTTTTCTCCCTATCTGTCTCCAAGCCTGTTCCTGTTTTTTTTTTGTATCGTTGCCCATCAGACTCTCCACCACTATCCAGCCAAGCCCTCTTCCTGCTCTCGGCAGTCTCAAAGTCTCCGTCTCCTTCGCGGCCGCTCTGGTTCCTACAGCAGCAGCCGGAGTCATCGCCCCCTGTCGGAGAGTCTGGTATTGCACCTTATTAAAGAACTTTTCTCCTCTTCAGAGTAGTTTTATTTAATCTATTTTTGAGGACTCTTTGACTTTTCGTTTCAGTTGTGAACTCTGGGCCCCAGTGCCAGCTCCTTTGATAGGACTTTCTGTTGTTTGATTTTTTTTTTTCCCCTTCTTTTGGATTGAAAATTTTTGAATTTTTAATTTTTGTCCTTTGAGTCTGTTGGACATATAAATAAACTTTGTTGAGGCCTGCACCTGTGTCTGACCAGTTTTCCCTTATCCGCACCCCTGACAGGCGTGCGTTGGCACAAGGCCAAGTGCCTTAGTGTCCCATCAGTGATAATACAGAACAGCAGAAGCCGTTACTAATTCCCCAATGTTACTTTAGAGGTAGTGTTTCAATGATTCTCTAGTGTAATATTTAAAGTGAAGACAAAACAGGTGATTTTTTTTTTTGCTGTCAATCCATCTCAGGAGGTCGAGATAAATATTTCATGAACATGAAATAAATGTTATTTTCTTTTGATATGAGGTTTGAAATTAATTTGAGGTTTGAAATTATTGGGATTCCTCAAAAAAAAAAGTATGTGGTTTGGCCGTCCATTTACATAACAGCATCATTTTGTGGGCTTGAAAACACAAACCTTTAAAAATAGGTTGAATTGTCAAGTTTTAAAAAAATGAAGCCATGAATATTCTCTTTTAAAAATGTGATGTGAAAATGGTATTGTCATGCATGTTACATGGTCAGTCTTTAGAAACACATCTCAATCCCAGTCCTTCCACTGCACTGCTCTGCACATTTTGTATGTTTCTTTTTTTTGACTTTAGACATTTGTTCTAATATGATCATAAGTGCCCTGCAAAGTGGACTCCACAAGATTTGCTGCCACGATTTCAGTTTGAAAGGAACATAATGTATATGTTTAGTTCAAATAACATTGTAGTGTGATATGTGAATTTATATTGTATTTACTTGTATATTATGTCACACGTCACGTCTCTAGTAAGAAGATGCTGCAGGAAATGCTATTGTGCTAATCCAAAATTGAATGTTTTGAAGTGAAATAAAGATTCCTCATGCTCAGGTAGAGAGCAATAAAGGAGAATGGATCAGGTAGCAATGCCCACTGTATAGACAACCTGTCAGTTAGCTCACAGTTCATGCATGGAGCTCATCTGGTTATCTAAATCAAGTATATTAAATAAGAGACACGTTCGAAATTAAAAAGATTAAGAAACACTGGTCCATAGACATGCAATTATGGTGGGCTACAAGATTGTATGTGTGCAGGTGAAAAGTACTGCTTTGCAAACTGATGTCACCAACTACTGGCCTGCCATGCAAAATGCAGCATTTTATTCTTTCTTTTATTCTTACTCTTATTGTGTGTGTTGGAATAATTTTTTGATAACATTGCCATTTGTATAAAAAGAAAAGTTTTACATTGTTATTTTGTAAACTTACTGAAAATGCACAAAACATATTTAGCTCTGATAAATCAACATAAATCCATACATATTCACCTTTAACTGCGTTACAAGCAAGTCCATAGGATACCAGCACAATGTTTTTGCGCAGACTGATCGTCTTTATATATTTCTGTTATCATAATTTGAACACTTGTAACGGGCTAAGAGCTTTCACTGATGCAGTGTGGTGTTCTGTGTCTATACTTTTGTATTCTATCTATCATCTGTTTATCCAGCATGTAGGAAGTATTCTTGTGCTCCAGAGCTCTGCCTGTGAAAGACCACGCTTGACTGGGCAGTTAGGCTGGAGCCAGCCTCTTCTTCACTCCACTCATGATTTACATGGCTGTCTGGACGTCACACACACCCCACAATGAGCCTGATTGCGTCAGCAGCCTTCCACTCTTTCTCTATGTCTCCTTACACACACACACACACACACACACACACACATAAACAACATCCCTCCCCCACCGTCGTCAGGCTTCAGCAATCTGCCTCCCAGAGGACACTCTCTGACGAAGGCAGCCCTCCCCCCATCTGTTCAGGTCTCTCTGATTCCCATGAGACTAGACTGAATCCTTGTGAACAAGGTTAAAGTGTTCACTATTAAACACAACACTTGACTTGTGCTCAAGGTCTGATTGAACACTCAAGGTTTGAAGCAGCTCTACCTGTCGGGTGTGCAGATGCTGAGAATTGAAAGGCATATCATGAAAGTTAACAGTACAAATAATAATAATAATAATAATAATAAAAACTGTTAAAGTAGACTTCAAATTTCCTTAAACAAAATAATCCCGTCTTCTATAAATTGTCCTCCCAAAATGATATAAAAATAAAGTATGTATACAGTGAAGATAAAACTATGAAATTGTGAGGTCATCACTTAGTCCCAAGTTACATCATATATATTATAACAGGAATAAAATAGTAATTTTTTAAGCATATTTCATAAGTTACATATATTACATTTATTATGGGAAAAAAATAACTAAAATTAGGTAATACTATTAGATACTTCCCATTTGTCAGTGTTGATCTTGAATATTTCCTTAAGTGGCAGACCCAAGCAATCATTAACAAACCAGTCAGTATGTTTATATGGGCACCAATACTCTGATTTAATTATGATTAAAGGGGACCTATTATGCAAAAATCACTTTTAAAAGGGGTTTAAACTCAGTTGTGTGGAAAAAGTCTGTGAGTATAACCAGCTTCTAATGTTATTGATAATAATAACACTTCATAAAAAAACGTCTGCAGAAACACTTGAAATTTCTTCCTTTGTACATGTCATCGGAGGGGGAAAGCTCAACCCCAATCAAGCCCAATCTTGCTGTTGAATCTGTCACTATGGTGATACATAGCCATTTCTAGCTCAATCTCATTTGAATTTAAAGTGACAGTCACCAAAATGGCACAGTTAGGATCAAAGCCTAAATGGGGCAGTTTCAAAGAGTTCTAAAGCATTATTTTTTAGGTATTTTGAGCTGAAACTTCACATACACCCTCTATGGACATCAGAGACTTATTTTACATCTTGTAAAAATGGATATATAAGGTCCCCTTTAAGACAATACTCTGATTAAGAGTCCACCATGAAAACAGATTTTTGAAGACCTTAATCCAACTGAAGTCATAATCCAAGTAAACACAAATTAAAATTAAGACATGTGGAGTATTCCTAAATGTCACATTATTGAAGTGCCGTACAGACATGTAAACATCTTAATGTAACTATTATCATTATATAGGACTTTTCACCGCACTATGCGGCGGTATGGTCATGGCTGTTTGACACTGGGTGTTTCTCAATTCTTATTTGTGCATCCTCCTCTCCTCACTTCCTTTCCTTGCATCTTAGCTCCACTCCTTCAGGATTCCTAAGAAAGACTCAAGAAAAAGATGCAAGGACAGAAATTTAATCAAGTGAAATGATATTTCCTCGCTTTCCTCTAGCGTCACTTCAAAGCGTCATCATTTAATTAACACTGTACATCACAGATTTTTGACCGGATTCTTGAATATTACAGATAATTATTTACACTGTAATAGTTTCAACCTCCACAAAACACCAAATTTGTCTGTATTTTTAAATGTACTTATAATTATGAATTATTCCCTGTAATTAACTGCTTTTTATTTGTGCTTAAAAGTACATTACGTCAAAATGAAAGGAACTGTAAAAAACAAACCTTTAAAATGATATTTTATGCTTAATTTTTACATTAGTGTGTATTTGATTTTTCCACTGTAGTTAGTGATTATTGCCGCAGGTGTAAAGGGGGAGGAGAATTTACACACACATCATGTTTAGTCAATAAAACACTTCCTCAAAGGGTATTGTATTCTCTGCACCTACCAAATCACTACAGGACCACAGACACCCGCATCTCCAAGGGCTCAAGGTGTGTTAACATTAAAAAAAAAACAAGTGTCACAGTGAACTCTTACACCTGCCATCACCAAGTACAATTTTACAAATGCTGTCGGCGAAAGGCAGACGTTTTCTTTCCATTTGGTGTGTGATATCGAATTCCATTAAAACAACTCTCTCCTATCCTACTTCACACACTCACATTCAGTACCTCAGAGTTTGTCATGGCTGCATGAATGAAATGTTGCTGAATGAAAGTAAAACTGCCGAACTGCAGTTGAAGTTGAAAAATTAAAAACAAAACACCCAAAATTACATGAAACTCTGGAGGAAACATTGAATAGCGTGGTGATGTAATAACGTTCATTGATTTTGTATTATAACATGTAAAACAGGAACATGAAAGGAACATTCTAAAAGCAACTCACCTTTAAGCAAAACACCTCAATCATATATTGCCATCTTAAGATTATGGTAAATAATTTGATTACTGATGTACATGTAAACGTAGTCTTAGCTCAAACCACTAAAGCAGCGGTCACACTGCACTTTTCGCCCCATTCATATGCATGCGAATATGACAGACCGGAAACGCAAGCTCGTGCAGCAAGTTCCGCAATTGGCTGCGTTGCAAAGTTCAAGCTTGTTTAATCCCGCCCATTTTCGCAGCTCTGTACGACAGAATTTTGCATGCTCAAACTCTAGTGTGACCGTGGCATAATACTGTGTCACTATCACCAGCGATTTAGCCTATGTAGATCGCTGGAGAACTACAACTATGATGCTGTGCGCCAATCAACACCCGCTCCAGCTGACAATAATCCAGACACCTTCTCACACGCACGCACGCACGCACGCACGCACGCACGCACGCACGCACGCACGCACGCACACACACACACACAGCTAAAACTTACAATCAATGATTACATGGACTATAAAGGGACCTCTCATTTTCACAAACACTGCTGAGTCTTGTTCACTGTTAACCTGTAGCATTATGAAGCGTTAATTATGCGTTTTGATCCTTAACTATCTTGTTTTCCTGTTATTGATTCTTTGCCACCTGACTGACCATTCGCCTGTTTTTGACTTCTTGGATTACCTTTATGCTCCTGTTTGCTACCTGTTTGACTGTTGCCTGCCTGACTACTCCTATTAATAAACTGCATGTGGATCCTCAACTCCATTGTCCAGTGTTATCTGTTACATACTGCTTATTAATTTAGAATTAGATCATGAAGAATATGCACTTTATAATTTCAAATAAAAAGTCAATAACTTAATAATAGGTAGGTTATACGCCACTAGTTAATAGTGAGAATTGGTACTTCAACTAAAGTGTTAGAATTTTTTTGAGCCCGATTACACAACCCTTGTAGAATACCAAATAAAAAGATATGGAGAGACATGAGTATCAATACAAAAATAAACTTTATTATTTACTTTATTATAAAAATAGCATCAGTATGACACACCACAGTTCTCTCTGGCTCCTGGGGAAAAAAATAATAGAAGCACACATTAACCAAAAGAAAAAAAGAGCACGTCACAGCTTTATTCATCAATCTAAACTGACTGCCAACTGCAGCTCGCATCAAATTTAAGGCACTGTCATTCGCTTACAAAACAACCACTGGCTCTGCACCCCTTTACCTGAATACACTATTTCAGGCTTATGTGCCCGGCAGGACTCTGCGTTCTGCTGCCAAATGTCACTTTCTGGTACCATCCCAAAGGGGCAAAAAATCGCAAGGACTTTCAACTTTATTGTTCCATCCTGGTGGAATGACTTGCCTAAAACTACGTAAGCAGCTAAGTCTCTGGCCATTTTTAAGAAATCACTGAAGACACATCTCTTTCATCAACACTTATTCCTCCAAGAATGTCACTCCTTATTTATTCTTTATCCATCTATTTACCCTGCTTTCTTCTGTGTTCAAAATAATAATAAATAAATAATGCTAAATGCTAAATAAAAAATGCTAAACTTTGTCACGGCATCTACATAATGTTTGAAGTGTTTGAAGTGATTATCATCCTCATTTGTAAGCCAGTTTTGATTAAAAAAAATGTCTGCACATCTTATTCATTTAAAATAAATGTAAATAAATATAACATGAATAAACAAAGTTGCATATTAACTGCACAAAATAAAACAATTAGTAAAGCAACCATCTTAGACACTTTACAGTATCACAGTATAACCAGTATCACAAAGATTAAAAAATAATAAAATAAACCCAGCAACCAACAAGTGCTATCATCTTGTTTGTTCTCGCATCCCATAGGGGGCGCTTCATATATTTGTTAAGTATTTATTCAGTGCACACTACAGCTCTCATTAGGAGAAGCATTAAAGCAACAGAAGAGGATTGCTCTATGTAAGTGTTTGATTTGTTTTTGTTATTATCTGCATGTTTAATATCACTATGCTTGGACAGTGTTGACCTTGTAGGCTAGTGCTATTTTCTTGTTTGTTCTCATGCTGCATAGGGTTGCTTCAGCTAGTTTGTAATCAGCCATAGCAAGGCATGTCCTGCTAAACGAATGCAGTAACTAGTCTAGAGGCATATAAAAAGACCAGTCTATCATTGTGTCAGCCCATCTAGTATGCAGCCCTCCTACTGTGAAGACCTACAAGTGTAAAGGTATGTGACTCTACCTGTGTGACTCCACCAAGCATCGACGAAGGATCCAATCTCATTTCTCATCTTTTCTTCTGTCACATTTCTGTATTTGTTGTGTGTTGTAGAGTGGATCGGTCAAAACTCAGGGCTGCAGAAAGAATATGGAGTGAATCAAAAAATCATACCGACTTTGAAAAATATCTGTTACTGCTCTCTACATTCACTACAAATGTATCTAATGCTAAAACATACTTCTATCATAATAAAATCAACAACTCTTCCAACTCTCATCTGCTCTTCAAAACATTCTCCAACTATCCTGTCCTCCTCCTTGCTCATCAGATCTAGCAGCTAATGATTTTGCAACATTTTTCACCAATAAAATGGCAACCATCAGTTCTCATCAATGAGTTATCTACACCTATGAACAAACACACCACATGAACAGCCACACACTCACTAGCTTCCTTCTCTCTCCTATCATAGACTGAAGTTTCAATTTAGTCTTATCCAGTCACCTTACTACCTGTCAACTGGACCCAATCCTGTCTCATCTTCTTTAAGATATCTCACCTTCAGAGTATCTATAATACTCTGGCTTTTCCAAAATGTGTGTATATTTCTTTCTAACCTTGTTATTTTATTAAAATTACAAAACACAAAATACTTTTGAGTATTTCTACCTTTATCCTAGTGGTCAAAATGGGCATATGCATTTTCACTGTCTGCTACTTTTCCCCGTGCCTTTGAATATGCGTGGCTCTGTAGCAACTTTTTGCTAACATAAACATTTTTTTATAGTGAAATCTTAAGTTTGAAGTGAAAGTGAGGTGCGAAAGTGAAACCTTCATGGGCAGTCTAGTAACTTGTGTATAAAGTTACTAGTTACCCTTTTAAAAGACATGTTGTCAAGCTGATATGCATTTAGAATTTGTTGTGTGCTTATGTTATGCCTCCAATATTGGTTTTAATATTAAAATAAATCCACACGTTGCTATGGAAGCATAAGCAAACACTTGAGAAGCAGCATCACTACCATGTATTCCTCCAATGTTGTGTATTTTTGCATCTCAATGGGTAATTGGTTCAATACTGCTTTTGGATGTGCTTGACAATTAAGTGCTGAACAGGGTAAGGATCTGTCTCTGTATACAGTGTCTCAATGTTTAAGATAACTTGGACTAAAAGTCCAGTCTCAGTGACTAAATATCTCATCAAAAGAAAGAATCAAAAGGCTAAAGTAACCTTTGCTGAGACTCACGCTGTGTGGATATAGAACTGGCCCAAAGTTCATGTGAATGATGAAAGTTTAACTTATCTGGGTCCAATGGGACACATATAGCTAATTGTCAACTGGAGAATGACTGAATCAAAGGTGTTTAGAAAAGTCAGGAAAAGGATTTGGGTGGATGTTTTGTTCCAGCAGTAGTTGGGTCTTTTATACAGCTACATGGCAGAAGTAATGCAAATGCTTATCAAAAGCTCCTTCAACCACATACAATTCCTTCCCAGCAATTTTATGCAGGACACTGAGCCCGGTGTGACACAACAAAATGAGTGAAGCAGTTGCTTGAAGTTGAAAACATTGAAATGATGGAATGGCCAGCCATGAATCCTGATATAAACCTAATTGAAAATCTCTGGAAAATCATTGGAGACAAAGGTATAGCTAAGAAATTCAGAACACAAAAGCAGCGTGAGAGACCAGTGATGTCCTGTGGTAGCAGATGTGCTAAAGTCATTCAAAGCAAGAGCCTGTACACTTCCCACTAAATTTTGATTGTTGTAACCTTGATTGTTCTAACTTGTAGCTGCATAAACATCTAAATAAATAAAAAATCTAAGGAGAAAAAATGAAAAGGAAGGAAACATCCCTTGCCCCCCAACCCATTGCATAGTACTACACCATCAACTTTGAATGGTCTAATCCAGCTCTCCACCTGCATTGCCCATCATATGCAGAATTTTATATGTTAACTGGGCTAGCAGTCTTCTATGTAACATATCCAGCAAGAGTTTGCCAGCACTTCAGAACCAGACACAGATGACGACTGAACCAGCATCTTATTTTCTCAGCATGTTCATACACTGCAAAAAATGCTTTTCTTACTTAGATTTTTTGTCTTGTTTCTAGTCCAAATATAAAAAAATTCTTATATCAAGAGGCTTTTTCTAGATAAGCAAAACATAATGTCTTGTTTTAAGAAGTAATATGCCAATATTAAGTGAGTTTTTCCTTAAAACAAGCTAAATAACCTGCCAATTGGTTAAGCAAAATAATCTTGTTTGTCCGTTTGACATAAGATTATTTTGCTTACCCCATTGGCAGATTATTTTGCTTGTTTTACTATTTGGTAAAAAGTGTTACCAAAAAACAGTATGTGCATCTGAAAAATATTAATAATAATAATAATAATAAGGTTTGTTGTTAATGTTTGAAGGTGTTGTTGCTTCATGACTATCTTGGGCCAGCCTATTTTATGATCAGCTGAATGATTTTGCTGTCTTGACATGTCAAACTGGTGTAAACTGGATTTTTGTTTGCCTGTAAAATCGAACAGGTATGTGTTACAAGACTTGTGAAGTCAATGCATGCCCGTATGAGTTCAGCCAATCTCACATATTCAGTTAGTCTCAAAACAAGGCGGTTACAGAGTTTCCAGATGAATACAATCACTGACTCACTGAGAATATTTTTTGCTTTTGCACAGTTACTATTATACAAGCACTTCCCCTAAACTAAAATACTTTGTTAATCAGACAAGAGGAAGTGGCTGATGTTTTGGAGAGTTGAGCCGTGTGTCATTGGCTGATGTGGGCAGGTTCATTATTCACACCTTTATAGCCTTGTGTAGGAGACAAAAGTCGATGATGGATGAGATCATTCAAGGGGCATAATATCTCACAATGAAAGCATTTAAAATTAGAATCCAGCGAAGCACTGTCAGACTGTTCCTGTGTGCATAATAAATTATTGTAGAGCTAAATGGACCTGCAACAGAAATATGCATGATTACTGTATTTGACAAGCCATCTTTAGTGAACTATCAGCTGTCAAGATGTCAGTCTATACTTGCTGCCTTCAAGATCTCCCACTATTATGTGCTCCACACCATGGGCCAGATTTACCAAAAATGGGAAATTTTTGTGAGAGTGCAATTGGGCATGGAATAATAATGAACAAAGACATAATGACTAAATGTGTGGGGGTGCTACGAAAATAGTATATTCAATATTCATGATGTCAAAGTAAACTTTTTTTTTTATAAAAAAAGTTTTATAAAAAAAAATGTATCAAAAAGCCATATATTCAAAAATGTGTGAGTAAGCCATGTCTGACTGCATTTATGTGAGATAGTCCACAAGATGTACATTTTGACAGCTGTTTGTGTTTTTGACAGTTCAGGAACAAAGGAACATTGTCTTTTAATTCCTTGGCAAATTAATTTTAATTTGCCAAACAATATGTTTGGACAATGTGTTCCTCTGGCCTTCCAAATAAATAAGTGAGTAAAAAATCTTCTACCTTATACCACGTGCTCTCTGTTCTCTGATTTTTTTAAGGCAGTAAATAATGTTGCCAATACCTTTAATTTGACAAGAAAATATTATTAATTTGCATTGTGTGATTCATTTAAGGGGCAGCGCGGTGACGCAGTGGGTAGCGCTGTCGCCTCACAGCAAGAAGGTCGCTGGTTTGAGCCTCGGCTGGGTCAGTTGGCATTTCTGTGTGGAGCATGTTCTCCCTGTGTTTGCGTGGGTGTCCTCTGGGTGCTCCAGTTTCCCCCACAAGTCCAAAGACATGCTCTATAGGTGAATTGGGTAAGCTAAACTGGCCCTAGTGTATGTGTGTGAATGAGAGTGTATGTGTGTTTCCCAGTGATGGGTTGCAGCTGGAAATGCATCAGCTCTGTAAAACATATGCTGGATAAGTTGGCCGTTCATTCTGCTGTGGCCACCCCAGATTATTAAAGGGACTAAGCCAAAAAGAAAATGAATATATGAATGAATGATTCATTTAAATACTCTCCTCCCATTAAATTTGTCTGACTTGGAAACTTCTACAAATGCATAATCATTAAGATCCGTGTCCATGCTTTTTCAGTAATAATTGTTCTCTGCGCATGTTTAGTAAATATAGACAGTGCTGTTTTAAAGTCATGTTAAATTTGTCCACCATATTGATTTCATGCCAATTTTAACAGCAAAAAGTGCAGGCTGTAGGTAATTCTGACCCAATGTTTTTAAAATTCAAACACTTGTTTTCTGTGAATGTCTTAACACCATCGCTGCTGCACAGTGCCTAGATTCTTTGCAAAATCATTCTGTTTTGGGCTGCTGTTTTGAACTGGATGTCTTGCATCTGGTGAACATCTGTTAGATGTCCTGGCCCTGATTGAACGTGACCCTATGCTTTTCATCTGGTGTGCAACTTTTATCAATCAAACAATAAAGTGTGTGAATGGGAGAGTGTGTGAGTGTCCCAGCACTGGGGATTCACGAGTTGGTATGATCTCAGTGCTAAGTTGCAGCTTGCATCCTCCGGTTAAACATATGCCTGAATAACTGGAAGTTCATTCTGCTGTGGCGTCCTCTGATAAAGCAGAGAAGCTGAAGGAAAGTGAGTGAGATTATAATAATAATAATAATAATTCCTTACATTTATATAGCGCTTTTCTAGACACTCAAAGCGCTTTACACATTGGAGGAATCTCCTCATCCACCACCAGTGTGCAGCATCCACCTGGATGACGCAACGGCAGCCATATTGCGCCAGACCGCACACCACACACCAGCTGATTGGTGGAGAGGAGACAGAGTGATGAAGCCAATTTATGATATGGGGATGGTTAGGAGGCCATGATGGACAGAGGCCAGTGGGCAAATTTGGGTTAAACCCCTATTAATGGTTAGGTTCTTTACAAAAAGATCATACTGCTTCATATAACCTTGCATTTTATAAACATAAACGACCATGTTAAGCAAAAATCAGCTTCAAAGGTGACATCAAATGCCCTTTTTTTTACACAAGTTGTTATGATTCTTTAGGGTCTTAATGAAAAGTATATAACTTTAGTACACAACTGTTTTACCCTGTCAAAAACACCTCAGTACACAGTGAGCTATTTCGCTTGATATCTCTTTAAATGCTAATGAGAATGCTGCTCCCCCACCTACCAATCCATTCTTGAGGAGTTAGGCTCACAGCGCTCAATCACACCTCAAGCTTTGAGGTATTTGAAAAAAAAAGTATTTGAGGTGTTTCAGCATTCCACATTTTATGCATATAATCATTTATCAAACGATATAATTTATCATTGCAGCCCGCCCATTATCAGTGTAAAATGTATTCAAACATCTATACATATGAAAAGTTAAGTGAAACTGGCATTTGCTAACTGTAGCAAAATAAATCAAACTACATTTATACAGTATATTAGTGTAGGTATAGCTACATCCTTTAAAACTAGAACCGCTAGGGGTTGATGCATACCTAAAGCCACCAGTGCAAGCTGCATGTTTTCTTTTCAACTTGTCTGAGCTGGCAGACACAACAGAAACCTAACTAAATGCAATACAAATCTATAAAAGTGAAAACTTAATCCAATGTTAACTTTAATGTTTTGCTAAATGTTCTGCTCATCTACATCTTGAACATTTTTGGGTGAACTGAAAGCAAGGGAACATGTAATATTAAAGCTCATTTAAAAATAGCATGCTTAGTCATGCTACAACATACCATATGGGAAAAGTCTAAACTAGAAATACCACAGTATGTATTAGCCTCTCACTATCCGAGAACACCAAAAATGTGAAAAGAGTTGAGTACATTTTTTTCAAAACACATTTTGTGTTCAATGGAAAAAAAGTCATGTGGATTTAGAACAATATGAAGGTGATTAAATGACAGAACTCATGTTTTCTTTTTCTTCCTCCCTATTTAGTTATTCTGTCTCTCTTGCGTGAGTGGAAAACTGTGTGGAACATAAAAAATAATGCAGGGAGAGAAAAACCAAATTGCTGACTAAAAATACTTCTGCAAGGTCAGTGTGATGATGTGATTGGAGGATTGAGATCCCTCCTGCCTCTCGCATTACGTCAAACAGAGAACGAACAACACAAGAGGTGGTGTACTGTCACAGTGACGCTTTCACTGTTCCTTTTTTATCTGTTAACACACAGATAAACTTTGCTCATCTTGTACCTCAATTTTGAAACTTTTTTCACTGAAAGTAACTGTCCCATCATGCATGCTTTGAGTTAAGATTTTCTGTTATCAGTATCAATATTAAGAAATTTTACTGCAAATAAGCATTATTATTATTATAGCAATTATACGATATATATATATATATCACATAAGAGGACTATTATATATACATATAATATTCCTCTTTTCTTGTAAATAAGCATTTTCTATCAGGCTCCTATGATTAGGTGATTAGGTTCAGCAGTTTAATTTTATAGGTGATAATAATAATAAGGTTATTAGCTGGTAAATAAAATAGCTTTTCTTAAAAAATGTCACTTTAGACAATTCTTTGGTTTTTAACAAGCTGGATTTTTTTTGCATCAAAACCAGTTAAATCCACTTGTGCTTTTTTTTTTTTTACAAAAACCTCTAAATCCACCTATTGGGACAAGACATTGTAATAAGTTGAAAAATCACTAAAGATGCAATTAGAAATTGTTTTACCAAACATAAACACATTACACAAACCACCTAAAATTAAAAACACATAAATCAAGTAAGTGGCGGTTCATTCCACTTTGGCGACCCCTGATAAACCAGGGACTAAGGACAATGAATGAATGAAATAAAAACATATTCCCTATGCCCACCACTAGCATAACATGCTATGTGCAATACATATACTATAAAAATATTATCAATTTAAATATTTTGGTGTACTGTATAATCAAGTAGAACAAAGCAAAACATTGTGGTACATCAATATCTCTGCATTGTCCATTTATATAAAAAACTTATCAGACGTATGGGCAGTGGTGGAAAGAGTACTGAAATATCATACTCAAGTTAAAGTACCATTACTTGCTCAAAAATGTAGTGCAAGTAGAGTAAAAGTATCTGTATGAGTAAAAAGTAGCTGAGTTTTGAGTATTACGTTGTGAAAAGCGTGTGTGTGTGTGTGCGTGTGTGCATGCGTGTGCGTGTGTGTGAAAGTGTAACATTCTGTAGTGCATTTAGTGATTGTTTAAGGCCATTTCAGTCATCACACAGTAAACATCCTTCATCTTCTCATCAGTGATAAGCATCTAAACAATCTCTGGGTCAATGTGTGTAAAGATTTTGGACATCTTCTTGGACACTTTTTAAACATGTCTTGCAATTGTTGATTGTGATGCTAAATTATTGTTATTTGATTGGACTGGAATTGCAGGACTGATTTTTCTTCTCCCCCATAGACAAGAAAAAATAAAGTAGTGACTGCAGGTTGAATGAAAGTAGTGGAGTAAATGGACCGACACAGCACTAAAAATGTACTTAAGGGAAAGTAAAAGTACACATTTTTAAAACTACTTAGTAAATTACAATTCCCAGTATTTGTAATTTGTTACTTTACACCACTGTGTATAGGTAATGTAAATAAAGTAATATAAATAATGCATAGTTTTATACATTATATTTATCTTAAAATAGCTTACATTAGAAAATAAAACACAGAGTAGGCCACCTGGCAAAAAAAGGAATGTCTCTCAGATACTTTTAGAAGCTGTCATTCATTCATCCTCACCATATTCACGATCTTGGTCTCTTTTTCATCTGTTTTGTTTATCCTCAGCATCCATGTGGGATAAAAGAACGACATCTTGTTTAACTTTGTCTTTCGTGAAACGGAGTTGCTGTTTAATATAACCCATTAGCAAAGTAATGTCGCTGTGCAAAAAAACGTTATGAATGCATGCTACACTTCCGACTGTACAGTATGTTTTCTTTTTTCTTATAATGCACTCATTTCTTATAATATAGAGTTTTTAGGTAAGGGACGTTTTCATTTGCCATTCAGTGACAGTCGAACAGACTCCTACAATTTATCAAAATCCATCTTTTAACATTTAAAACTGAATCTGAATAAAATACTCTCCTCATAAAAGCTGGCTTATCAGTATATTGAAACAACATAACATAACATATTATTCGATTTGCGCCTTCTGATTGGTTCTCGGAACATATCGGCTTTTGCTGTCAAAGGGAAGTGGCGTTTACAGGCTTTTGCCTTTTTTTGCAATGGGCTGACGCTGGGATTTAGATGATTTGAATCAAAAATATTTCTTGAACATGTACTATGTGCCTAAAGCATTCATTCATTCATTCATTTTCTTTTCGGCTTAGTCCCTTTATTAATCTGGGGTCGCCACAGCGGAATGAACCGCCAACTTATCCAGCATATGTTTTACGCAGCGAATGCCCTTCCAGCCGCAACCCATCACTGGGAAACATCCATACACACCCATTCACACACATATACTACGGACAATTTAGCCTACCCAATTCACCTATACTGCATGTCTTTGGACTTGTGGGGGAAACCGGAGCACCCGGAGGAAACCCACGCGAACACGGGGAGAACATGCAAACTCCACACAGAAACGCCAACTGACCCAGCCGAGGCTCGAACCAGCGACCTTCTTGCTGTGAGGTGATTGTGCTACCCACTGCGCCACCGCGTCACCCCCTAAAGCAATATACCACTTTTTTGGTGGAAGTGGTATTTAGCGGCTTTTGCATCTGAACTCTTTATATACATATTTAGCCTGAGGTATCAAGACATTTGTGCCCATTACATTACAAACCACTGGAGAGGGCAAGTTCTTCAGCAGGATAGCACTCCTTCTTCAGCCTCCACATCAAAGTTCCTGAAAGCAAAGATGGTCAAGGTGCTCCAGAATTGGCCAGCCCAGTCACCAGACATGAACATTGTTGAGCATGTCTGGGGTAAGATGAAGGAGGAGGCATTGAAGATGAATCCAAAGAATCTTGATGAACTCTGGGAGTCCTGCAAGAAAGCTTTCTTTGCCATTCCAGATTACTTTAATAATAAGTTATTTGAGTCATTGCAGAGATTTATAGATGCAGTCCTCCAAGCTCATGGGTGTCATACACAATATTAATTCTTTTTCCACTGCACCATGACTTTATGTTCTTTACTGTACATTTTCTATTAAGTCTTTTGTAAGACTTTTGTAGAACTTTTGTTTAAGCAAAGTCAGACCTTACTGTCCTAATTAAATAATCAAAAATCAAGGCATGATCATATTTTATTTTGGTAAAATAAGCGTAATCTAGAGGCCTTCCATATAAGCCACTTCTGATACCAAATGATCAACTAGAAGTTTGTTTATTAATTATTTAATAATTATTTGTTGTTCCTAAATCTTGGATAGGCGACAAGACTTCTGTCAGGTAGTGGATAT
>CAIGQV010000806.1:749587-761398 GCA_903798115.1 Danio jaintianensis | reverse complement strand
TATAAAATAGGAGACGCTGTAAATTCCCTTGCTCTGTTAAACATTTTAGGAGGGCTAATTATTTTTTGACTTCAACTGTATATTATGACAATAAACAAATGGCACGGTCTTTTCATCATGGTGTTAACAGCACATGTCAAAAAAGAGAAAGAATTTACCTTGGTATTATGTTCAATAAAATATTCTAGAATATTCCAAAAACACAGAAAAGTTATTTTGTGATGTACTAATGTACTAAACGTGCAATATTCAAATGCTTGCAGTGGTGGACAGTAATAAAGAAGTTTAATTTTGCTGTTATACCATTAACTTTGAATCATTTTGTGAATTTGACTGATCTTATTATAACAACTCAATTCCAAAAATTTAAATGATCTAGTGAACGTCGTTATTGATTCACAGAATTCACAAGTCTGACTCGAAATGAGCCTAAAACCTGAGATCACTAAACTCGTGTGTGCCCAATGGTGCATCAAGTAAATTACTTATAACAAATGTTATGATTTCTTACATGTAAATCATCTTTACAGTTGGTCATGACTGTCAGTTTCTAAACAAATCTGCTGTAAATGAAAATGCTGCCCACTGTATCAAATGCGTAAATCTGGACAATGTCATATTTGTGTATTACCTTCTGAACATGGGATGCTTTATTTAAAAAAAATAAACATTACATTAAAAAAAACATTGTAGTAGTACTTCATGCATATTCCTTGCTGCTGTAAGATACTAGACACTTATTCTTAAAATCTTATCAATTTTGCACATTTTATATGTACAATTCAATTCAATATTTGTATATTGCTTTTCACAATAATTAGACATTTTGTTTATGAAACGTGTAACATTTAGTTTTGAATCATTTTTTATGTACTAGATTATATGGTAACTTTTGTTGTTTGCACTTTGTTTGCATACTTGAATTATTATTAATTATCAGTGGTATTAGCCAGTGTATTCCAAGTTTGGGAATAATTTAAATGTTTTATTGATAATTAAACATATACCATTATTTAACTTTTATTATCTAAGTAAGATAAATATTAACACTTGTATGAATTTACTCAAGTTTGAATAAATATCAATTGACCATTGAGTGCTCAATAGTTTTATTGGGATAATAAATTATTTTGATTAGGGCATCTGTTCATTTACTCAAGTAATTAATTTGTGTACTTTGTTCACCAGTGGAGTTTAAAGACAGGTGAATTGTACCTTTAAAAAAAAAAGATGTTCAATTGCCATAGTTAATTAATGTGTTCAACTAAAGTACTTTTGTTTGTTTGGCACTAATCACACATACCCACATTGTCTAAATTAGTCCAATCAAGTCACACCTTCTGCAGATTGTTTGCTTTTATTGAGCCTCATGTCACTTGTATTTTTATCCTTTGAAACAAGAAGTGTGTGTCTAATCAATAAAACGTAATGGTGAACACTGGCTGTCATGTTGATATAATTAAACAAACAGGATATATCTAAAGGGATGCCACAAAACTCAATTTAATATTGAACTGATAGGTACTACCTCCATGGTTCAATCTGTAGATTCCTTTAATTACTCTCTGAACTGGCGCTGTGCATGTTTCAATATATGTCCATGTGCAATGTCCATTCATTGATCTCTAAAGTTAGGGACTTTCGTGTGAAAGTGAAAGTGAGGTGTGTCACATGTCATTCATGCCATCATTATTAGTTGGTTTTGACAGTGCGTGAGTGGGTGGGACCTGAAAGACACATTGTATGCCACTATCCATGTTTAAACTAGATTTATAAGCTTTTGCTATTTAAACACTGAACCTCAAGGTGTGAAGAAGACTCGTGCTCAAGATTTGAGAAGTGCCCTCATCTAAACGTGTGAATGAATGTTACGATGCACAAATTAAGTCTTGCTTCTGAACAGTAAAACTCAATTATGTCCAAGTATTATGTCAACATGCTTGACTTGATGAGTATTCAGTCAGTTATGCCTTAGAACGTAAACATTTGAGATATTACGTTATCTTTAGCTTTCTCAGTGTTCTGCATCTGTGGATAATTATTGTTAGATACCTGAATAAACTTCTTTGTGCTTTTACTTGTAGGTAGTTTTTGACAGTGTCCTATTTTTCTCTGAACTTTTATAACCGAACTATACCAAACCCATGACCTTAAAAAAAAAAACTTAACACGGGGTCACAGAAACCCTCTATTTTAGCATGCCAGTATGGCCAGGGGTTTCTTTATAGATGTAGGACATGCTGGCACAGAAGGTGGGTTTGATCTTGACTGGAGATTCATAAAGTCACACAGCACTCTAAGGCCCAGATCTACTGTCACTCTGCATTACTGCTTCTTCTCCTGCAGGTTTTGCATCTAAGTTCAGAAATAAGCAATGCTTGCATGAGCTCACCACACACAGCCCACCCTTCATCTCCCTCTGCTTCCCTCTCAATGTGTTTGTGGTAATGACTTACACATGTCTCCATTAAGACTCTTGGCACTTGGCATGAGCATTTCCCACTGCCGTTAACTGATACAGCTCTCAGTGTCTTTGCGCAAAAGAGAAGGTCCAGAGACCACAAGAACTTGCCATAATTTAATACACTTTGCAAATAAGTGTATGCAGACAACAGTCATGCATAAAGCACACCGAATATAATAATCATTTTAAGATAAAGGTTCTATCTCATCTGTCAAAAAGCATTCATATGGATTCAAGTTGACGTTCAAGTTGAAATTCACACAACCACTTGTGCACTAGTAAGTCTCTTGAAGGAAGAGCACTTCCTTGACTTGCTCTTCATCTGTTTAAGTGTGTTAGAGAGCTCTTTGAAGACTCAGAGGATCTAATAATTGTGCTTCTGATTTGTGATGCTGATCAAAGGAATTAGAGTCAATCTGGTGCTGAATATTACCTGAGTGGACCGTGATATCCTGACCTCCGTGGAGCTTCTCGTTCATACAGGCAAACACACTCTTGGGTAAATGTGACAGAGTTTATTTTTGACCACACATACATACACATATGTGTGCACTTTCATCTCCGCGGGCCCTTTGTGAGAGCTGCTGCTGAGCCAATGGAAATGAGGTGCCCAGCTGTGTGCCAGCCGTGGCCCCCAGCTACACACAATGACCCTCATGTGTCTGCAGAGGAACGATTCTCATACCCAGTCAGTGTGATTTTACATTATGTGCATATAGTGGAACTTAATACATGACTGTTTGGAATAATTCATAATGGTTGGCTGATGACAGTATTCTGCAGTCAGATTTTTATTTTTTTTTCCACAGCGAAGCACAATAAACTGTATAACTGACAATTGTGCTATCCCCCCCCCCCAACTTATTAAAATTGCTTCATAGATGTTCTAGATTCAGGTCTCATTTCACTTCATGGTTTCCTACTTTAGGCATAATAAAATAACTGGTAACACTTGGTTAATACATTAAATGAGCAATATAACACTTGTATCTGTACGATATGGCTCAATATATTAATGTGGCTATGATTCCGCCAAAATGGAGTCATATTGCATGGATATGAGCGTGATATTGAATTTATACAATAATAAGTTTGACAGCAAAAAAAAAGTATAAATAAATAAGAAACAACCACTAGTGTCTTAAAAAATCATTTTGTGCATTTACTTCCTTCCTGCAAGTATACCAATCTCAAAATTGACCTAATTATTTTTTTTTTTCGACAAGGCTGACATTGATATAAGTTACCACAAGGTTCACAAAGTACACGGTACACTTTATATGTACTTTAAAGGTACAAATGATGACTTTTAATGTACCAATGCATTTTGTACCTTTATTATTAAAATGTATTTATTTCTAAGAGTGTATTATGAAAAGCACTATACCAATACAGTAAATATGAGTTTAACTGAACTGGGCTGCATTTCCCTAAAGCATTGTAAGCCTAAGATCCAAAAATGATCATATGACTAATCTTAATGTTACATCCTGTTTCCCAAAAGCATTGTAACTTAAGTATCACTTAATCATTGTATATCTATGAGTGCTCTGGAGTAATTGAAAAGGACCTACAAGTATCGTAAGAAGATACGAGGTCACCTGCAAGACAATTGGCAGATTACACCTGTAACTCAAGTGCACTGTGATTATAATGAAAGGTTTTGATTGTGCTTTATTGTACAATGTATTACTCTTTTTTATAAATTAATAAATAAAATAATTAAAAGAACAGAAAACAAAGAGAAACAGAAATACACATCTAATTAAATGTACTTATTTACTACAATTTAATTTACTAACTTTACTAAATTAAATGACTGAACAAAAAATAATTAGTAAATATGCTTGAAATACTGTGAAAAAAGGAACATGGTGATAAACTCAATAATAATCTGTCGAAGACTTGCACGGACATCCATGAAAAACCATTCCCCTTTTTTTTACACAACATCCTTTTGTCTACAACCCAAAATTGAGAGTACAACACCCATGCATTCTCCTATTCACACACTATGGCCAATTTAATTTCTTAAATTTTCATACGCCTTATGTCTTTAGACTTTGGGACAGCGACTCCTAAGTAGCATGCAGAACAAGTTCTCGCATGATCATGTGATCACATGGAATTGCAATGAGCATTTGTAACCTTATTAACATATAACCCTCTTAAACCCAAGATACTGTGCTTTCAGGAAACTCAGCCCTAAATTAGTCATGTCATACACGTTACAGTGTACAGTCAATCAGTCATTGATAAAAAGTGATTAAATGTATAACCTCTTCTGATCATATTGCTATCAACCAAGACAATGTGTTTCATGTGTTTTGACTTAATTTACATGACATCATTGCTTTAGTGGCCAAATTTGGGTGAAACATGGACAACCCCAACATCTGGGTTAAAAAACCTAAACTAAAAGTTTAACCCAGTGCTTTGATCTGTCCATAATTTACCCAAATTTGAATTGAAACAGCCCAGCATTTAAAAAATTTACAAGAAGATTGCAAACATGTATATTAAGACTGAATCCTGCACACTGTAATTATTAGTTTTTCTTAAAACATCTCTTTTTCTCTAAACGTCCAACTCCCATGTGTGTGCTGATGTCCAGTCTCCCGCTGCTGCAGTGTGTGATGATTGCCGTGTGCAGACCACCCGCAGCCTCTCGCAGCGCGAGACACACGGCACTCATCTCGCAAAATTCAGCACAAGGCCTCCGCCACTACCACTGCCTCGGCCGCTGCCTTGTTTTACGCTAAATTAACCAACATAAATTGGCCGAACAGAGCAAAAATGGTTTAATAGCTAGGGGTGTCTGCTGGAAAACAGAGAGTGGGAAGAGAGAGAAAGTTTTGGAGAGGAAAACAAGACCAAACCAGAACGAAAGATCGCTCGTAAAGTTAAAACCAAAGCCAGACGGAACTGAATGCTCTGGGTTTCAGATATTCTCTTTGAACAGAGAAATTCTTTCATAACTAGAAACTTTTTTGGACTATTTTTAGGGCCAGAGAGCAATGAGGAGAAAAAAAAGCCACATGCACGAGAATAGAAGAAAATTATAAAGACTGAAAAAAAAGTATAACTTGTGGCAAATAGTTAGTTTGGGGGCGTGAGGAGTGGGCATCTGCAATGAAAGATGAAAGATTTAGAATTTTTTGGAGTATTTTTACCAACTCCATGCAAAGACTGTAAAGAAAGTTCTAGGAAAAGGGTGGACCAGGGTTCATTAGGTGGGGAACAGATGAACTAAATAAATCACTAAACCTTCTCTATTGTTCTGAATTACTCAAAAAGAACTGATAAAAGAAAAAAGAAAATGCTATGTCATGTGTTGTGTATGTGTTTTCAGTACTTTTTGAACAAACCCATGCCATGCAGCTTGCAAGAGAGCGAAGTGGCTATAAATTGTTTACACTTTAAAAGCATTGACAAAAACACATCAAACACCAGGTATAACCAGAAGCATTTTTTTATTTATTTTTATTTTTTTATTATTATTACATAATACATATATAAAGCTTTAAATAATCAAGCTCCTGTTTATCTAACCAATATCTCGCTACAATCCAACCCGCTCTTTAAGATCTCAAAACTCGGGGCTTCTGGTAGTACCTAGAATAGCAAAGTCGAGTAAAGGAGGTCGAGCCTTCTCATTTATGGCTCCTAAACTCGTGAATAGCCTTCCTGATAATGTCCGAGGCTTAGACACACCCTCTCAGTTCAAAACTAGATTAAAGACCTATCTTTTTAGTAAAGCATACACTCAACGCATCGCATGACGGTATGATGCATGAATGTGCTCCACACAGGTGAGCTGGCTTGACAACCACCTGTAGGACATACTCCTTAATACACCAGACATTTCAAGAGTTCGCCCTTAGCTGATAATTGATTATAAAGCGTGTTTGGCATGCTGTCCCGGGAGAGAGCCCTGAGCTCATGAGATCCTCGAGCCCAGGGCTCCTTCACGTTGCAGGGCGAGAGGGGAGTTTGAGCTCAGGTAGGTCTCGAGAACTCCCCTGCTTGATAAAGGTGAATTCGAATTATGAATATTTATGGAGAGAAATTGCTGAATTAATTGCTCATCTATGGTGTCGATTTGGTTGGTCAATTTACTTATGTTAAATGTTTTTGGTCTGTGGAAGGAAACCGGAGAGCCCGGGGAAAACCCACGCAAACACGGGGAGAACATGCAAACTCCACACAGAAATGTCAACTTGGCAAGGTAAAGGCTTGAGCAAGTGACATTCTTGCTGTGAGGCAACAGTGCTAACCACTGGGCCTCCGTGCTGCCCTGTCGAGGAAAGGGGAGGAGTAGGGGTGGAAGGGGGGATTCTTCAAATCAAAGATGGCTAAAGTAAGATACTCTAGTTATTATAGTGATTTAGGAATCATCTGATTGGTGGATCATGCATTAGCTAATGCGGGACCAGCTGCTATCAATCATAAGCACGTGCTCCTCTCGAAATTAGTTTATGAATAAACTTCACTTCAAGAGTTCGCCCTTAGCTGATGATTAATTATAAAGCGTGTTTGGCATGCTGTCCCGGGAGAGAGCCCTGAGCTCATGAGATCCTCGAGCCCGGGGCTCCCTCCCGTTGCAGGGTGAGAGGGGAGTTTGAGCTCAGGTAGGTCTCGAGTTGCAGAGGTGCAATGGAAGTCAATAATAACAACAGGTAAATACGCTTCCGGGGAGGCATTTAAACTGCTGTGGCAGTGCTGGGAAGTGTGTCAGTAGTGGTATGTTAAATGGAAGTGTATGTGAGCTCAGGCAGAGCGTCACTGCTGCTCAGTGGTGCAGAGGGGAAATGAAGCTCGGAGGAGCTTCTCTGCTGTTGCAGAGGTGCGGTGGAAGTCAATATTGAAAGGCAAGTATGCTTCCGCGGAGGCGTTTTAACTGCTGTGGCAGTGCTGGGGAGTGTGTCGGTAGTGAATGGCTAAATGGAAGTGTGTGTGAGCTCAGGCAGAGCGTCACTGCTGCTCAGTGGTGCAGAGGGAGAATAAGGCTCGGCGGAGCATCTCTGCTGTTGCAGGAATGTTAAATACTTTCAGTAGTGATATGTAGAGATGAAAGTGACTAAGGGCTTAGCTAGAGCGTCACTGCAGTTGCAGTGGTGCTATGGGTGAGTGTAGCTCAGTGGAGCGCCTCTGCTGTTGCAGAGGTGCAGTGGTGGTCAGTATTGGAGAGTAACGAGTGCTCCCGCAGGAATATTAAATACTGTCAGTAGTGATGTGTAGAGATGAAAGTGAATAATGTCTCAGCTAGAGCGTCACTGCAGTTGCTGTGGTGCTATGGGTGTGTGTAGCTCAGCGGAGCGCCTCTGCTGTTGCAGAGGTGCAGTGGTGGTATGTATTGGGGAGTTATGAGTGCTCCCGCAGGAATATAAAATACTGTCAGTAGTGATGTGTAGAGATGAAAGTGAATAAGGGCTTAGCTAGAGCGTCACTGCAGTTGCAATGGTGCTATGGGTGAGTGTAGCTAAGCGGAGCGTCTCTGCTGCTGCAGAGGTGCAGTGGGTCAGTATGGAGGCAATGTGCGCTCCCGCATAAGCATTTGCTGCTGTATTGGTGCGGGGGAGTGTGACGATAGTGGTATTTGGAAATGGAAATGTATATGAGTTCATTTAGAGCGTCGCTGCTGCAGCAATTGAAACTCAGGGCGACCCCTAAATGGGTCAGAGCTGTGGTGAATGAGAGTAAATGGAAGTATGGGATAGTTTGAGTTTGGAGGGAAAAAGTTAAAGGAAGAGAAAGGGAAGGGTAGTGAAGGAGCTCCTATGTTAATAGGAGGGGGAATAGGGGGAAAAGGCAGAATCGTACTTATGCCTAGAAACGCATGTGGGTGGAAGTCGGCTGGAGATGATCAGCTGGGCTTCCCTGAGGTGGTATTGCTCTCCTGTGGTGTAAGAATGCTAAGAGGGTTTGGAATGGGTGTGTGGGGGAGGGGATGTCAAAAATATATATAGAATGTCCTTTGCGTAATTGATCTGTTTTGCTTTGCTTAATAAAGAAAGAGAGTTTCTTCGTCCTGCAAAGTTAGATCAGATATGGGGGGGTGGATTGTGGGATTGAAATTGATGTTAGTTCAGAACATCTCAAAATACAAAAAACAAGGTATGTGAACAAGGCATCGAGGGTGTGGCTGTGTGAGTGGAAATGTATCCTATGCGTAGAGTGTAAATGCATTTAGAATGGACATGGAGTGTAATAGGTTGGATGAGGGTCAGCTTCTGGAGCCTGATCTCTGAAATGAGAAATAAGAGATAATAAGAAATAAATAAAAAATTACAATATAGTACATGTACGGCAGACAATGAATTGTTTTAGCTGATGTCCATGCAAGGCTTCTTAATTTAGGGGCATGAGCAACTGTGAATGGAACCGCCTTTTGTTAATGCATGGTGTGCAAGGATGGTAGAGGTGGGCATTCGTCCCCCCACAGGATGGCAGATGGATGGAGAGCTGAGGATATGGGGAGTGGCTTGGCTGGTGGTCCTGGAAGTACCTCTTGAAGACGGAGTAGGTGAAGTGATAGTGGAGTGGAGTTTTAACCCCTTAGTGATATGTTTTTTTGTTTGTTTGTTTTTTAAATAAATAAATCAATCAACTGCCAACAGCAAACCCTGAACTTTAAAAACAAAAACGATGTCACCACTTAGTAGAACTGTGAATGGAATGTTTGTTATGGGCTTTACTTTAATCCATGATTAAATAACATTACGTTTGGAATCTTAACATGATTGAAATCACGAGCATATCTGGCCCAATTCATTCACAAGGTCTTTTGCAACTGGGTCCATTCATGACTGTCAAAAGCTCCCTTGGATGGTGACACTTCTTTCAGCTATTGGCTCAATGAGCTGTCAATCAAAATTGCAAAAGGTCGGTGGCCATTTTGTTGACCAAAAATCTAGTGTTTATGTCTGAAGACGCTACTCTATTGAACGCACTCCAGCGACTAGTTTGGATGATAGCAGTGCATTCCATGGATGTTATCAACGTATGAATATGCTGTGGACTAATGTTTTACGGATTGGATTGCCTGGACCCTTGCAGTCAAATTACTTCAAGCTGTTAGAATGTTATGGATCTGTGGACATGCTGGAGGCTTGAGAGGTGAGTTTCTTTGGTTGAATTCATTCTAGTCACGCGAGTCTCGTCTTTCAAAAGGTTTATAAAATGTTTAGTCTTTGTTAGAGAGTAGTTATTTTTGGAGGCTTCCCCTTAAAGCATGCTATGTACGTTACCACGGGTGGACCACTAGGAGAGCGGTAGGAGTTCGGCTTCATTGCAGTGGTTTGGATCGCCAGCGTCTTGAGAGAGTTTAGGTGGAGTTCGTGGACGGTGATCTTGCTGGAGATCTGAGTTGAAAACACGGCAGATGCGTTGGGTGAGGGTGTTTGAAGTGTATGGAGAAGGAGATTATATTGACAGCGTTATGGTTAAATGGTAGAAAAGCTGGTGGGCCGGCCGGTGTCTTGCGGGACCTCTGGCTTGATTGTTGTCCTGCCGGGGCTGGATGGCGCTGAGCCGCAGCTGAAGTCTCGGTAAGAGCGGTGCTCTGGCTGAAGTTGTTTGGTTGGTTGGTTCTTTCCATATCAACAGGCTAAATGGTGCGATGCTGTAGAAGCTTTTTTGAAGCTGGAGCGTTTTGTAGCAGGAAGTGTTCTTCAAGACGAAGATGGCTAAGGTAAGATACTCTAGTTATTTATAGTGATTTAGGAATCATCTGATTGGTGGATCGTGCATTAGCTAATGCGGGACCAGCTGCTATCAATCATAAGCACGTGCTTCTCTCGAAATTAGTTTATGAATAAACTTCACTTTGTTAGAAACTCTCATATGCTTTATGTGTTTGTTTCTCTGTTTGTTTATTTAACTACTATTTTCATCTATAACAATCCATTTTTGCATCCAAACAGGAAGTTTGGCAAGAAGAATAATGGTCGTGCCCAACAGAGCCTAGTTTCTCTCTAGGTTTTTTTTTCCCTTCACTTCATCAAATGGTGAAGTTTTTTTTTCCTCGCCACTATCACCGCTGGCTTGCTTGGATCGGGACTTGTAGAGCTGCGCTTCGGTGGATTTGCTCTACAGTGTTTGAACTTTCAGCAGTGAAATTTAAACCACACTGAACTAAACTACACTGAACTTCAACTCTAAAATCTGGACTTTACTAGAACTATGTTAAGTTGCTTTGACACAATCTTTATTGTGAAAAGCGCTATATAAATAAACATGAATTGAATTGAATTGAATTTAATTGAATTGAATTGAATACACTTAACCTCCACCGTGCCCAGGACATCATGTTAAATATTTGTCAATTCTTTAGCCTTTATGTACGAAAAAAGAAAAGAATAACAGCTGACAGATTTGAGAGACACATTTTTAAAAAGCTTAAAAAATAGTTAACAAAAAAATGTAAATTCTGTAATATTTTACACATCTTTTTTTTTTTTTAGAATATGCAAAAGGTACACAAATTGGGATCACATACAAATAAAACAAAACAACAACAAAAACAGAAAACAAAAAACAAAAACAACAACAATACAGTCAGGTACTGGCAGATGCGTCTGTTTTGCGGGTGTGTGTGTGTGCGTGTGCATGTAAAGGTAATTAGGTGGACAGGTCAGAGTACATACATAAGGGAAAATATATATATATATATATATATATATACACACATAACAACATGTATAACAGTCAATAAATGAAGCAAATAACATAGATATAAATAAAACAGATAGAAAGAAATCAATCAGTGGTAAGGAGTGACAACAATGATAGTAATATAATGATAGTAATAATGACAGTAAAAAGAAAGAAAGGGCAACAATAATAATAACTGACAACAACAATAATAATAATTACAAATACTACACCAACTACTACTACTACAGAAAATTACTAATGCTACAACTACTATTGCTGCTACTACAGCCAGAACGACGACTACTACTACTACTACTACTACAATGTCTACTACTACAACAACATCTACCACAACTGATACTACTACAACAACATCTACCACTACTACTACTACTACTACTACTACTACAATAACGACTGCTACTACTGCTACCACAACATCTACATCAACGACATCTACTACTTCTGATACTACTACACCAATGACGACTACTACTAATATTTTACACATCCTTGTGTCGTTCCATTTTACATTTACATTTAGTCATTTAGCTGACGCTTTTATCCAAAGCGACTTACAATTGAGGTTCACAAAAGAAGCAATCAGTACAAGAGGAAACAAAGCATACATAAGTGAAATCGGACTAGTCTTGAGTAGGTAAAACACAATATACGAGCTAAGTGCAGTC
>CAIGQV010000806.1:720848-744587 GCA_903798115.1 Danio jaintianensis | reverse complement strand
TGGGTCCATGGCCTGGAAACTCCCCAGATCTTAATCCCATTGAGAACATGTGGTCAATCCTCAAGAGGTGGGTGGACAAACAAAAACCCACTAGTTCTGACAAACTCCAAAAAGTGATTATGAAAGAATGGGTTGCTAACAGTCAGGATTTGGCCCAGAAGTTGATTGAGAGCATGCCAAGTCGAATTGCAGAGGTCCTGAAAAAGAAGGGCCAACACTGCAAATACTGACTCTTTGCATAAATGTCATGTAATTGTCGATAAAAGCCTTTGAAAAGTATGAAGTGCTTGTAATTATATTTCAGTACATCACAGAAACAACTGAAACCAAGATCTAAAAGCAGTTTAGCAGCAAACTTTGTGAAAACTAATATTTGTGTCATTCTCAAAACTTTTGGCCACGACTGTGTGTATATATATATTTATTTATTTTTACTTTTAAGTACCAAAGCAACCATTATTTGAATAAACTGAAATGGAAGCCCTATTTGTGCCCTCTATTTTTAGGGTCAAAACAGTGGATGGATGATCATTCTTCATTGATTTTAGGCCTCTAGGTTTAGGGGCCATGACTGTCTGATTGAGGAAGTTCACACATCGGTTTATGATAGACTTAAGCATCATCAAAGTCTGTTTAAGTTCATGGTGCATCAGTGATTGAAGCTTGTTGTTCTTGTTCTGTGTTTCTCCAAGTATGTTTGACGGCCATCACAAACACATGCTAGCCTGTGTTCCACTGATTTGTGTCTGTATGCCAGTCATGTTCAGAGAGAAAGAGCGAGGGGGTGGCAACTCCTTTAAAAATGTGGGAATGAGGGCACACACATACACACACACAGAGAGCCTGGGCCTCTGCTTTCACACATTCCAGTTGAGGGCATATTGAGCTCATTAACATTACTAACTAACAATGCCTCTTTGTACTGGCAAGTGGGGTTCGAGAAGGCGCCAAATTGCCTCAAGTGTCTTAGCGTGTGTGAGAATGCTTGGGTGTGTGGTGTCTTCATTTGTGTGTTTCTGTTAAGGGGGAAGGGTGGTAGCATGTATATCATGTTACACAGATATGCATTAGCAAGCGGGGTTATGATGTCGGATTCTGCCGGCAGTCTTTGTGATTTGAAATTTTCCTGGAAGCTTCTTTGAATACTGTAGCTCACCAAATTGCAGTTATTGTTCAGACAAAATAGGAGCATTTGCTCTGTATTTACTGTAATTTTGTTTAGACTTCATTTGTTATTTATTTATAAACAGCGGAAGATTTTAACTGAATAATGACTTCAGTTTCAGTCAGTTTGTCAGAAAGCTATCAGAAAACTTAAAAAAACCCGTAAGTATTTAATTATAATGGTGTTCATTCATTCATTCATTTTCTTTTCGGCTTAGTCCCTTTATTAATCAGGGGTCGCCACAGCGGAATGAACCACCAACTTATCCAGCATATGTTTTACGCAGCGGATGCCATTCCAGCTACAACCCATCACTGGGAAACATCCACTCACACTCATTCACATACACACACTACGGACAATTTAGCTTACCCAATTCACATATAGCGCATGTCTTTGGACTTGTGGGGGAAACAGAAGCACCCGGAGGAAACCCACACGAACACGGGGAGAACATGCAAACTCCACACAGAAATGCCAACTGACCCAGCCGGGGCTCGAACCAGCGACCTTCTTGCTGTGATGCAATTGTGCTACCCACTGCGCCACCGTGCTGCCCCTATAATGGTGTTGTTATTGTTAATAAAAAATATTATAAATCATAAAATTTATATAAATTGTTCATTATTTATTTAAATACACATTATCTAATTTGTTTACTGTTAGAAGGTGCATATTCACAACGCTGACGCTGTGACTTAGTTTGGAATCATGGAAGTTGTCATCTTAATTACATCCTATAGGTCTCCTGCAGAAATCATGTTCATGGATGAGCTAAAGTATTCAAAGCTTAACATCATGGTAGTATGAAGCAGAGTAAGTCTGAAAGCTGGTGAAGCAAAAATAGGCCACTGAAGCAGTTGCTGATGAGAGACGAGCATGACGTGGCACAAAAGCAGCAGAACTTTTATTGTGCCACAGTCCACCACTTTTGGATTTTTCAGTTGTGATCACATGGGGAAGAAACAGCACTGTTTTATCAAACTAAATACATTTTAGGGTTCTATTATAATGCTGCTCTGTGCAGTCTAAGAACAAATAAAATGTATTAAAACATCTTTGTTGTTTCCCTGTTTTTCTATAAAACCAAACTGGAAATCAAATGTGTGTGACGCCATTAGCATGGCAAACACAGGACACGATCTGTGTCACTAGTTAAAATAACTTATTGCTCTGGAGCTGAAAATTCTTCTAAACATTTGGCAAGTAATATAAGTACATAAGTCTGCAAAATATGCTGTATAACACTGTACTAGAGGTTTTTGGATATTGTAATAACAAATCTTACATTGGCGACACGGTGGCTTAGTGGATAGCACTGTGTCGCCTCACAGCAAGAAGGTCACTGGTTCGAGCCCCAGCTGGGTCAGTTGGCATTCCTGTGTGGAGTTTGCATGTTCTCCCCGTGTTGGCATGGGTTTCCTCTGGGTGCTAAACTAAATTGGCCGTAGTGTGTGTGTCTGAATGAGTGTGTATGGATGTTTCCCAGTTCTGGTTTGCAGCTGGAAGGGCGTCCGCTGCGTAAAACATATGCTGGATAAGTTGGCTGTTCATTCTGCTGTGGCGACCTCTGATGAATAATGGGACTAAGCCGAAGGAAAATGAATGAAATCTTACATTGTACCTTTAGCAATTGCCCATAACTTTAAGATTAATTATTTTTATAATTATTATTTTTATTATTTGTATTAATTTTTATTATTCCATAATGCTGTTGCGTTATGTGAAATAACCATAAGACAGCTATCACTGGGGTGATACCTTTTCAAATAGTATGTGTTTGTACCAAAATGGTCTATATCAGTACATTAAATGTACAAATGAATACATAATGTGTGCATAATAGAATCTAAAAAGTAAAAAATACAAAATAAAATTAAAATAAAAACTTGAAAACTTAATTTCTGAGAAGTGTAAAAATAGTTTGAATAAAACCAAACGTTCATAATGATGACAAAACCAGAAAACAGAGAATATAAAACAAGAGCACAATCTAAACATGTTAATAAACAATTCTTGCATATACATATTTTGAAAATAGCACTGCTTGAGGAGACTTTCAATGCAGAATTTCCATTTGAAAAATAAAGTTTAAGGGCAAGTAAATTACATCATTTATATTTTTTAAGTGGTGCAACTTTACAGATTCAGTAGATATCTAGCTAGCATTAGCAATGTTCTTCTTCAAGTACTCTAGTGTAAATATCACAGTGTTGAATGAAATTTATACTGCACACTTTTATCTTCTTGGCATCATAACTCATCTTGTTCTTCAATGTTTAATTCAATCTTCAATTTTTTTGCCTTTGTTGGACCTACTGTCTCCTGTCTTCAGAACGTTTTTACGCATCTTTTTTCAATATAGGTAAACATGTTAAATTATTAGAAACAAGTATATTTCTTTGTCTAATTTTTGCTCTTTGTGTATATCTGTGAATAGCTATGTTTCTAGAGAAGCTGCAACCAATATGCATGAAAAACTCTCTGACAGCAGATTGCATCATTTTAAGGGATAGGGGTGGGGGGTGACCTGCGATGTACAGTATATAGCCTAATTAAAACACCTAAAAAAGAAATGTTTGGTTGTGTCCGAAATTGCACAAGTAGACATGTCTTCACAATAATTACTCCCTGACCCATAGAAAATTGTGTTTTATTAAGTATGAATGTGTGTAGTATGAATGCAATCTGGATGTACCACATTTACCATGTTGTTATTACTGTAAGACCTACCACTTTCCCTTCATGGCAATTACAAATCCTCTCCTGTGGCCTCACGGGACATTAAATGGTTCGTAAGCCATACACTCCAGGAGCTCCCTGGAAGTACAGTAGCAGGTCAACCGGGTGGTTTTTTTATGAGTACTCTGACATTTTGGACATATTTTGCCACATAATATTTTTCAACTTACTGTAAAGCAAAAAAAGAATACAATTTCAGAGTAAAATGTCCAGTGAGTAAACAACATTCAGATGAATGTGATAAGTCACCATTGATAAGTCATTTTGTAAATGCATCTGATAAATGAATAAATGTAATATAAAAATAAATGTAGATGAGTCTTAATAAAATACATGTTATTTCTTAATTAGAGTATATGATTACTGTTACATCACCACCAAACCACTGAATGCAGTTTTAATATTTTAAAAAACCCCACTTACGATTAAAGCTGATATTCTTAGTTACTGTCACATATAGGACACTGTCCTCTAATACATATTCACAAGGTTTTAAGCTGTGGTGTGATTTAGACATTCATAATTTACAATTTGGTGGGCTGTCTAAATAACTAGTTTTCTTAAAAGGGTAGTTAATTTACTCTTTTAGTTAAGCTAGTCTATACTCACAGAAATATTGTTACAAACCAGTCAGAGCCAGTACCATTTCAAAGTGAACACATTTATAATTTATAGGTAATAATATGTACCTTTAAGGTTCTCATATTGACTTTTTGGGGTATTAATATGTGCACTTAATGCACTAATATCTTTATATATGGCTGCACTCTCATAAATAAAAGTACAAAACTTGTCACTGGGGTTTATTTACACTTTTATTTACACAAAAATTACACTTTTGTACCTTACCTGTGCACACCTTAAAAGTAAAATTTAGTGATTTTAGGGTAGACTTCTGTACCTTTAAGGTACTATGAGGTACACATTTGTACTTTTTAGGTATTTATATGTACCTTTAAGGTACATATGTGGGTACATAGGTTCAAGGTTTTAGAGTCATATGAAGATATCTTTTCAGCAAGCATTGATTCTGGCTCATTTTAACTCATTTTAAGAGCATCACCCGGTTAGACAAATTTATCTTTCCCCAAAATAAGCGCAGAATCCAGTTGAAACATTCAGCCTCACTAATTGACTTCCTATTTGACCCATTCCTATGTACCCTTCTCTATCTTCATCCATCCTTCATCCAGCTTTTTATTCGCTTCCTCTACTTCCCCACACACTTCCCCGAGGCTCATCTCTTCCCGGCCCTGAGAGAGAGACAGAGCGAGTGTGGAAGGAAAAGGTTAAAACAGGCCGTCTTTCAAACGCTCTTCATCGGCTGCTGGCCTGCATAATTTATGGGCTTGTTACTGTAATCAAAAATTCTTATTTATTTGGAAGGGGTTGTTGGGGTAGGGGGTAGAGAGAGGAAAAAGAAAGAGGGAGACAGTACAACAGACACACACACACGCATGCACACGCACACACACACACGCACACACACACTTCCCTGCGAGCCTCCAGCTTTTCATGTGAAACGAGGTGCTGCTTTGTTGTCCCCTGGGTGGGTCCTACAGCGTACTCCGACACACACAAACACAAAGACGCATGCATTCCCAATAAACTCTCTCATACACACATGCATATTAAAATTGCTTCTTTAAAAATCTTGAAAAAAACTTTATGATGGATGCAGTGCGGTGCGATGTCTGTGCCTCAGGGTGGGGTCCGACCGCTCGCTTGCAAACACACAAGCACACGCATAAACAAAAATTTAGTGATTAGTCTTACTTCCACCACATGTGTAGCAAAGAGCAATGCCACAGAGAACTCACTCCGTCTGAAGGGTACTCCGTGAGTATGCTGGGTCTGCTTTCTCAATCCTTATCATTAGGAAAGACAGGATACACTTGAGTTTTGGAATTCACAAGAACCCGGGCTGTTAAAAACTATGGGGATTCTAGTTTACAGTTTATATTTTATTCTTCACAATTTATATTTAAACTTTTTTTTTTAGGTTGAAGATAAAAGAGTACATTTTATTAAATTCAATTCACGTTTATTTGTATAGCGCTTTTCACAATCAATTATTGTTTCAAAGCAGCTTTACAAAAGGTAATTCAAAAATTGTAAAAATTTTAAGGAGTTGTGTATAGGGTGGACATTATATATAAACATGGTTAACCTGCAGTTATATAGTATATAGTGTCCTTCCAAACAGGTGATGTCTATGTGTAGATGTTCAATGAAGTGTATTTGTGTAGATGTTGTCCTCAAAGTCCTTGGATGGTTGGTCATCTCTTCACAGGTCTTGGATCTGATCAAGTGGTGCTGCTGAATCTGTAAAGGCCTCGGGATGGGTATCACCAGGTGGAAATATAGAGCAAAGAAAATAATTACTGTAGTTGCTGTTCATATTGAATTTGAACAAGAGATATTATTGTCAATGTGAAAATGCTTTTGAAGAGAATATTTTTTTTTTTTTACTACACGCAGCTTCATTGAAACTTAAAAAGCACTCTTTACACTTTTACATTTTATTTCTCTAAATCTTTTGCACATTAAAAATGGTAGACAGACACTCAAACCTATGTGCATAGCATGTAAGAATCAATGTTTGAACATATTTCTTGATAAATATCTGGCTTCAAATGTTCTTTATAAAATCTGAGTGAAGTATATTTCCCTCTGAAAGTCTAATAAATATAAATAAAATCAAATAGTGTTCGCTTTGACTTTCACAGGGAGTACAATTACAGACTGGGGCCTTGTATGAATCACAGCAGTGGTGACCAGTGATGGGAATAAAGGCATTATAAATAAACATAGTTAGTTTAGTTACTTTTTTCAGTAACTGTTTCCCCTGTTATAATGTCGTTACCGTTATTGACAATAAAATGTGCTATATATATTCATTCATTCATTTTCTTTTCGGCTTAGTCCCTTTATTAAGCTGGGGTCGCCACTGCGGAATGAACCACCAACTTATCCAGCATATGTTTTACGCAGCGGATGCCCTTCCAGCTGCAACCCATTACTGGGAAACTTCCATACAGACTCATTCACACTACGGACAATTTAGCCTACCCAATTCACCTATAGCGCATGTCTTTGGACTTGTGGGGGAAACCAGAGCACCCGGAGGAAACCCACGCGAACACGGGGAGAACATGCAAACTCCACACAGAAACGCCAACTGACCCAGCCGAGGCTCAAACCAGCGACCTTCTTGCTGTGAGGCGAACGTGCTACCCACTGCGCCACCGTGACGCCCGTGCTATATATATGTTATATATAGTAGACTGTATAATTTGTTGTAATTGAGCTCACTGAAGTGGGTTTTCATCTGAGTAGGCTCTCGCATGTATAAGGACCTGCTCTGGTGTGTTTGTTTTGGGGGGAGTGGGGCACATAACCAATGACCACTGGCGTGTGTGTGTTTGGGGTGAGGCAACCACATAACTGATGATGATTTTCTAAAAACGCAGGTGATAATGTAAGCTCTGTTTTCAAAGGAAGAGATGGAGCAACTACATCAAAGCAACTAAAAGTAGTTTAATAGTGTTCTGACATGTGAAAAATAGCCTAATCAGCAAAACTAGTTAAGCATGTCATAGTATATTTTGACAAAGATCTTTATAAACAACATTTCCTTATCATCAGCTTGCTGTGGCCCATGCGGTAAGATGGGTTTTGGCCATACGGCATCAGAGTAATTGTGTCAGTGCACTGTAAAAAGCGATTAGTTGACTTTACTTAAAAAAGAGAGTAAACTTGTTGCCTTATAATTATAAAGTAAAGAAACTATGTGCATAATTATGAAATTAAGAATTATGGAATGGAATTAAGTCAATAGCTTTACTGACTTTTTAAAAGTAAAATTACTTTTAAAGGTAACATGCTCAACACTGGTGCTGAAATACACCCATATTGCAGTCCTATGAGTATGATATTGTTTAATAAAAAGTTTGATGGCACAATTTTGTAGACAAAAAATAAAATCAACCACAGAGAGTCTCAAAAAACCTTTTCTAAATTACTTTACAATATTAACATTTAAAAATTACTATGTACATTAATAGTGAGTAACAATTATGGGTGGCAATAACTTGCAAATAAATTATTCTAAATAGAAAATACATATACAATTTTGGTCTTGAAAAAAACTCTAATTCAATAGCCCAAATAAATTTATTATAAATTGTTGCATGGTAAGCTGAATGGATGACACTTTTCCCCAAAAATTTTTTATGTTTGCATTGTATGTAAGTCTGTAACTCATCATCACCAATTCAAAATATGTTCTTGTATTCTGTCTGGAATGTTTCTGGCCTTTGCATCATATTTTTGAAAGGATACTTTACCAAAAAATATTTACTATTTAATGATTCCATAAAATGCAAGTGTACAGAGTTATGTTTCCATCCTCCTATTCTTATGCTCATTTTATGATATTGAATATAACATGAATAAAATTTGCGTAAATTCTAAATATGTGCATAAAATATTTCCAAAACTCAAAAATAGTTTTTGATCTGAAAATTTTATGTTTCCAGAAACTATAGAAACACATTTACTAAATTAATTCCTTGATAAGCATAAAAAGGTCATGCAATTTAGCCTCAACAGATGATCTGATAACTGGACCAACTGGAGATATCTCATCACAAACTGCATCTTCTAAAGGATGTTTGAATAATTCTGCAAAATACCTGAAAGAAAGTTAATCATCACAATGTTAAATAGTTATCTCTAGGAATATAATTGTCTTCACAAACATTAGGAACTCTTCCAGAGGCAAGCTAACATGACATAATCTGTTACGGTGTGTCTTGCAAGCCTGGGGTGCAACAAAGCAGATATCCTAAACTTAGTCACCAATTTGAAAACCACTTGGGCAAAGTCTTATGCTTATGATACACAGGGCAACTTACTGAGCAATGTTGCTGAGCAACTTTGGCAAATGATGCCATAAATGGGCAACCAATTGAGGCACATGTTAAATAATTAGGACAATGAGTTACATATACAATATTGTTGCCCAATATTTTAACCCTAAACTTAAACTAAAAATAAACTGTAAATGTGTCCCTCAAATCTGATTGTTTGATTGGAATTGTTGTTCCTGGTTCCGCCCCAAGGCACTTACTTTAAAGGGGATTGAGGCGTAATTGTCCCATGTTTCCTCCAATGTTTCTTATATATTTTTCAGTAAATGTCTGTGTTTTTCATATTACATGGGCGAATATCAGATGTCAGCCCTAGATGTCATGAGGGGTTAAAGGATAGAGTATCTTTAGTCGAGTCAACACTATCTCTATAGCACAATGACCAATGACAAAGGTGCTTTACAGAGATAAACAGGCAGTTATAAAATATTAGATACAAAAGTTGTCTATGCATGATGTCCTGCAGTTACACGGAATTGCTGTTTTGTTTTTGTTTGTTTTTAAGGCTGAACATTTTTGTCTTCAACTATGCTAAAAAAAAAATATTTAAAATTAAATTTAACATTTTGACAGGACTTTGCATTATGTTTCACCCATTAAAATGCTGTAATCTGTCTGGCATTGTATGCTACTTATGTTGCTTTGCATTAAAATATAACTCAGTATTGTAAAATAGGAATCTCTTTTATTATTATTTTTTCAAGATTACTTTTACTTTTTTAATATTTGAGTACAATTTAAATCTGCATATTTTTGTATATCATTGGCCAGATATTTGTACATTTTACTAACAATTTGTATTTAACATTTTATCTTTCTCTTTGTAATTTTTGAGTGATTTTTACACTCCTGGTAAGATCTTTCACACAGTCCTAAAGAAAAAGTTCCCCAACCCCGGGAAACTCCAGCAGAGAGGTTTGGCCAGATCTCCGGCCACTATGGTTTTCAAAAAGCATCTGCCATCCAATGTGGTTTTGTGTAAACTGTCTTGAGGAGAAAAGGGAAATAAGTAAGTGAGATTGTTGTGTTCCGAGAAGGTGACAGTCCTCCTGTGACTCTGGGCAATCATCTAAATTAATGTGTTAAATAACTCATACTGATAGAACATATTTTTCTTAATATTTTGAATTAAAAGATTTAGTGTACCAGATTACACATATTATAACTTTTTAGAACTCCAAACTACCTTCACAATCCAAAAAGACCATAAAATGTAGTGCCAAAAGTAACTTCTGAAGTCTTTGGATTCTTGACGTCAAAACCCAAACTCATTTGCACATCAAAGATGTCTGTGCATTTGGTCATGAATTTATCCTGCTCAGTCATAATGAGAAAGCAGGATAGATCATATTCTTCCTAAACACCAGGGGCCAGTTGCATAATGTGTGCATAAGTTACAGCTTAATACAGTTTTGACATAAAGGGTCATAAACTTATTTGAAATTTAATATATGAATAACCCAAATATTAATGTATTCTGAGCAGGTCAAAGACAAGACGTTGTTTTTTATAACATGTCCTAAACATACATGAATGCATATATAGAAAGCATATAAACTGCAAGAAGGTTGCTGGTTTGAGTCTTTCTTTGAGAGTTTGCATGATGTCTGCTTGGGTTTCCTCTGGGTGTTCCCACACAGTCCAAAGACATTCAATATAGGTAAACTGGATAAACTGAATTGGCTGTATTGTGTGAATAAAAGTGTGTGTGAGTGTTTTCCAGCACTGAGTTCTCAAGCCTTAAGGTTCAGTGTTTAAATAACAACAGCTTACAATTTAGTTTAAACACAGATAGAGGGGTACAGTGTCTGATTCTGGTTCCATGTGTGCTTGAGCACTGTAAAAACCAGGTTATTAATGATGGTGTGAATGACATGCGGCATGTCTCACTTTTACATGAAAGTGTTTCTAGCTTTAGCACTCTCTGATGCAAAATAAAATATTATATTGAGTATTGTGGCATCCCTACATATACAGATATGCATACATACATATAAACATGCATACTCTAATGTAATGTAAATCTTTTACTCTTTCGTTGCTTGAAAACCCCTTTTTTCATCCTTGACCCAAGCTGATGTTTTAATTGATAGGGCTCAATCCCTTAGGAATAAATCATGTTGACATTTAAATGTTAAGCTTTAAGAGAGAGAAAGAGCATTATGCAACCAAATTACTTGTTAGAGTCTTTTTAACGAAAACCCTAACTAAAGTGCTGCTAAATAAAATCTCAATAAATGTAAAATAATAAATAAACAAACTCATAAGAATAAGTAATTTCCTGTTTTTATGTCTGTTCTTGTTTATTGGGGGTGTAACAGTACACAAGGGTTATGGTTTGATGCCTGTATCAGAAATAAGCAATAAATCCTCAGTGCTTAATTTATTTTGAACAGACAGGGTTGTTTTGCACAATCAACTACAGAACTGAAAATCTTCTTGTGATACAAAAGTACAAAATAAATAGAATAATGAAAAATACAATTTTACAGTGTGTCTTAAACTTTCAAAGATTATGCCCAACATTATGCCAGCAACAGAAAAAACCTTGCACACGAGTACCAAATTTCTTAAATAAAATAATTTAAACTTTTACACACAACACCGCTCATTAATGTCAGCTTTAAAGCATTGAACCAATCAGAAGAACTTGCATACATGGGCAACCATTCCTGAGTGCTGCATCTTGTGCTTTCAGATGCAAAAATGTGTTCAATGCCTCAATGCCAATCCCTCAGGTGTTGCACTAAAGTCACTCTGGTGACTGGCACATCTGAACTGACTGTATTTAGTGAGTACATGAACCAAACCATGACACCTGTACCTGTGATGGTTTAGAACAAAATACAAACCGTAAAAACCCTATTGTTTACTGATCCTTCATGTGCATTTTCTGAATGTTATTCACATATAAAACATCTATTACATTCTAGCATAGCTAAATTCTGCCTTAAGAACTTACTGCACAACCAAATTATTTATTGATTTAGTTATAAACTACCTATTAGTCACTTTACCATAAAAAGCGATTAGTTACTTTACTTAAAAAAGTGATTAAACCCATTTATTTAGTTATAAACTACCTATTAGTTACTTCACCATAAAAAGCGACAAGTTGACTTTACTGAACAAAAGTGAGTAAATAGATCTCTTGAAAACTGTGTTTTGTTTGAATGATTCTACAGACCTTCATGATTATGTTGATATATAATGGTGAACCAAAATAGTTTTAGTAAAATGAAAATTGCCCTTATTTGGGAGGGTTTGACTCCTTTTTGCATCCTGGAATTAGGGGTAGGAAGTTGAAAGGATCACATGACAGTTTGCTTGCATGTAATTTAGAAATTAAACATGGATAAAATGTAGAAAATTAGTGAAGTCAACTAATCACATAAAAAAACAATGTTTACTGATCAACTGATTAGCTAGTCACCTAAGCCCCATGTGTTGACTTTGTTCTAATTTAAGGAACAACTTACAGTACAAATGGCTGATGCAATTTATGCTTTGACAAAATACTCAGACAACGATGCAATGAAAACAACAACAAAAAGCCCATTTTATCCCAACAATGACAGAATATAGAAATATAACTAACATTATAAGTATAGAAAAAAAAATGTCATGGGTGTATCAGTGTTATGTTCCCCCATCAACCTAGTCTGCATTTGGAGGGCGTTTAGTGTGTGTGAAGTGTCCCACCCGGACTGTGGTGGCTTCCCCAGAGATGAGTATATGGAGCATCTCACATAGTTGGAATCTTGTAAAACGCTGCGGTTCAAACCAGTGTCTCAAACTCTGACCTCAGAGCCATGACAGTCAGAACACACTTATCACTTCCCGAAAGACTTTCCAACCCCAGAAGCAGAAACAGTATGACCAATGACATTTGTATCTGAAGCACTGCTTTAGACACAGGTTCATCGCATAATTCATGTGTGCGTGTGGTTAAACCCTGCTTCAACTATTTTCATTGAAAACACTTTGGAAGTGTTTATTGTTGTGTGGTTTGTGTGCTTATTTTACTGGTAAGGAAATACTCTGGGTTAAAACAATTCATAGTGATAGTCTACTCACATATGGATATCTTGAATGCACACACACAAAAAAGTATTCGACAAGTAGACAAAATCTGGCAAAATTACAATTCAGTCATGCACAATGCACATTTATCACATTTTAGCAGAACACAACTCGGTAGCAACAGTTCCTAAACACACATTTGGCCAGTGCTTAAACTCACACTTTTGACATTCCATTTAGAGTACCAAGACATAATGCAGTTTAACTAAAGCTCTCATATGTTGCCAGGACTACTGAACTACTACAATTGTTAAACATGTATTTAGTAGTTCTTAAGGTATAGCAAACTAACATTTCATCATATGTCTGTGTGTATGTTAAGTTCAGACCAATACCACAAATATGTTTGACACTAATCTAAATCTATATGGATATGCAGTCAGCTTTGAGGTTGGTGTAGATTACACTGATACACAGCCAATATCTGGAGTTGAAAAATTAGGAGTTAGTTAAAAAATGTGAAAGAGTTCCATTTTTGTAGTCTTTGTTTTTGTTTGTTTGTTTTAACTCTGACACTAGTTTGTGTAATAATACCCCCCTGTTGTATTTTATAGTTCATCATATTTCTGAGGTGCTTGATCAGCTGAAGAAGCTTTCTGTTCAGATTCCAAATCTAAATGCAGACGAGTTAATATCTTTTATCAAGCAATGCAACCTTATGTCTATAAGGTAGTGTCACAGTCACCAAGTAGAGTGTCCACCAGACACACTAAGGGTGCTTTCACACTAGCACTTTTGGTGAGCACCCGGGTTCGTTTGACATCAGAATTCGGTATGTTTAGCTAGTGTGAATGATGTCTTCTGAACTCGGGTGTGCACCCACAAACTGTACCCGAGTCCATCTGAAAGAGATGGTCTGGGGTACGGTTCACGAGAAACTCTGGTCCGGTTCACTTTTGATATGAATGCAATCGTACCAAATAACGGAAGTGAACCGCCAAATCTACAACAAACTTTAGTTTTTTATAATGTTTATTCATGTGTGTATGTCTGTGTATCACCTAACTTTACACAATGATAATGTATGCTTTTCTCCTCCAAAAATGACTTCTGCAGACATCGCGTTATGTTTTGAAGGTTTTACATTTTTTTTGTGGCAGATAGACGCAAGTTACCAAAACCAAAAGATTCAGAAAAAGCAGAATAACCGTGATGTGCATATGTCTTTATATTTTGGCACCTTGGCTTTCGTGGCCGTCCATCACCTAGCAACAGCTGTACACACAACAGCAGCTTGATGACGCAAGCATACCGGGGTTCAGAAGGAAAAAATACGGTGTAAACACAAACCAGCTGGGAAGGTGGCAAGGGGAGACAATTGAACTTAGGTTCGGACTAGGCAATTGAACCAAGTGTGAAAGCACCCTAGAGGGCACTCTACACATCACATCTGCCACTGAACTGGACAATACATCCCATAATCCTCAGCACCTCACACCTGATGTTCATGAACTTTAATTACACACAGTTTCTGATTTATTTTTTCTTTTACTTCCAAATAAATATTATGCCGTAAACATTCGGTTATAAATTAAATGCCTTTTTAAAAGTGATGTATGGTTTTTGTTCACTTGAATCACTTGAATTTTCAGAAAATAAAACTGCATCTCTCCAAATTGATTCAGAAGTCAGAGTCAATCTCACAAAGTGGGGTGTTGAGTATCATGTTGGACTCTTTGTTTGCACAGGAACTAATGAAAACATCAGGAAAATAACCTCAACCATTTTACACAATGGTAAAGTGTTTTTTGTTGTTGTTGTTGTTGTTGTTGTTGTTGTTGTTGTTGTTGTTTTGATTGCGTATAAAACATGTTTCCATGATCACATCTATGCTTTTCAAGTGAGTGAAAACCTACCAAGCAAAGTACCGGTTATATAGAGAGCTTTTGATGACCAGATGTCATATGGATGTGATTCACAATTTTATGTTGATCTCAATCAGAGAGTTGTATTATCTGATTTCCTATTTAAATGAGTTCACTGTGAGGACTTGTTACTTCATATGATGTGTAAGAGATGTGTCTACCTCAGGCTACACAATCCTGCACTATTTTGTATTTTTACCTTTTTATATATAAATTGCTAATTTTTTTATAATGCAGTGATGAGTTGACAGTGTTTTAATTTTACTAAGCAGTTTTAGTTGTTACACTGTTACCTGCCAGCATGTAATAAATGTAAATGTTTTGCTGTTAGATTTTACAGTGAATGGCAATTAATTTCAAAGTGTGTTCCTGCATGGGATTTCTAAAGATATCTATATTTATATACCGTAAGAAGTGTTACATTTAATAATTTGGGTTGAATACGTTGTTTTGATACTGCAAGTTCATAACTCTTCACTTGAGTTGATTTGATGGTCATGCATCTACACTCACACCCACACCCTTAAATAGCGTACTATTTATAAATTCACACTGATGTCTAAGATAGCTGTAATAATAATTTTACACATAATCTGACCATGTTCTTTATTCGCATAATCATCACACTGTTTAGATAACTAGAACATTTACTCTATTCTTCCATTTAATTCAGGAGAAGTTGATGAATTAACATGTTGTAAATACAGCAGCTCTGATACCTCCACTAACATGGTGTTGCACATCACTCATCATGGATCAAATAATATGATCATTATTAAACTTTTTAATGACAAAGTACATGTGCTTACACATATTTCAGAATCTGAATGTCAGATATTTCACAATCTTGGTAAATAACTGAATAAAAGGGAAAAAAGAAACAAAAACAATATATACATGAATCATCAGTCCTGCTCACGTTATAAACTTGATATGTTCCCATGGAATCTTTTAAGTGATGTGTTCTAAATAATGGTCACATAAAAACAACAACTTGAGTAATCATTTATTTAATTACTACCTGTTCCAGACAAAAGTATAATTGAGTCAAACACCAGACAAGATGCAGTGCACCAAACTGCAGTGTGCCACACTACGTCTTTAAAATAAAACACTATTTTCTATCATGATGATCATGACGATGATGATCATGATCACTCAGTGTTCAGTGCTCAGAAGGGTTTTCACTTCTATATAAACATATTTTCCTAATGCTTTATGGTTAACAACTAAATGAATGCTTAGGACTATTTCACATATTCTAATTATGAACTAAGTATTACACCATCAGGGCTGTTAAAGGAACCTTGTAAAAATGAAGATAAAGTGGATTAAATATGTTATGCATTTTGTCAAGAGTATTAATTTCATTTTTTTTTATATTCTTGTCTGAACTACATTATTTAAGTCATTCATTCATTCATTTTCTTTTCGGCTTAGTCCCTTTATTAATCTGGGGTCGCCACAGCGGAATGAACCACCAACTTATCCAGCATATGTTTTACGCAGCGGATGCCCTTGCAGCTGCAACCCATCACTGGGAAACATCTATACACACTATTCACACTCATTCACACACATACACTACGGACAATTTAGCTTACCCAATTCACCTATAGTGCATGTCTTTGGACTTTGGGGGAAACTGGAGCACCCGGAGGAAACCCACGGGAACACGGGGAGAACATGCAAACTCCACACAGACATGCCAACTGACACAGCCAAGGCTTGAACCTATATAAGTCATATTTGTTTTATTTTTTTGTATAGTATTTAATTAATCAGAGAACCATCTTTAATAAGATTACTCCTATCATATTTGTTTCTCACTGTTTCCTGTCATCAGTTGTTCTTGAAGTGGTGGGTGTGAGAAAAATTCTGATCTGTTTGATGGATATTTTGAACGTTGCATTTAAGATTAGGAAAAAGACACTTGCTTAGTCCACCTTACTTCAGTATGTGTATATGTGTGGCATTTGAAACACAAAGACTTTTTTGATTCACATCAAAAGCCAGAGCATTTGAAGTTCTCAAACAGGAATCTTTCAGCTGAGTTTTTTTATAGACTCTCTCTCTCTCTCTATCTCTGTTACACACACACACACACACACATACACACACATACTGTACACAGCTGGCCCAGTCATAATGTTAAAACTTCTTGTGATAATATTTTTTGTCTTTCACGTAGGAATTGTTAATTGTTTTCAAATATTTTATATATATATATATGATCTCCACTCTTACCCATACACTAATTCATCTTTCTCTGTTTGCACAGATTCCAGCCGGTAGATCAGTGGCCCTCATCTCCACCACAAGCCTACACTGCCGCACATCCCCGGACTCCCCTCACTCACCTTCCAGAAGCCTCCCACCTGCACTACTTACCTTTCATCCTGCACTGCTTCTGGAAGTTCTGTTAATAAATCACCGTCCGGGGCTTTTGTGTACATCAGTCAAGTCTTGAATTGTGTTTTGTTCCTCTTCTCGCCACAACTGGTGGAGAATGCGAGCAGAAAAGAGGAATTAAAACACATCCAAACTGTGAAAACAACAAATAATAACATCTCTCATCTGTCTGTTGCAGTAGCCGGCCGCTCTCCGCATCACTCGCTTTCCACTTCCGCCATCCCGGTACCCCAGAGCATTGACGTCAGCGACTATGGAGGAAGTCATACGCCAACTCGCGGAGACTTCCACCCATCAGCAAGTATTTACAGAGCAACTGGCTGCTAAGCAAAAAAAAGGTTAGAGCGAGAACTGCTACAGCTGGCTGAGCGAATACCGCTCCAGGAGCCACGCGCCGCAGCCCACTGCCACCTTACTAAACTTACGGAACTGGATGACATTGACGCATACCTACACACGTTTGAAGTCATTGCTTAGAGAGAAATCTGGCCTAAGAAAGATTGGCCGAAAATAATAGCTCCATTTTTTTTTTTACCGGGGAGTCACAGTGGGCTTATTTCGCTCTGGAGGCTCCAAAAAAATTATGATCATGAGGCTTTAAAGAGAGAAATTTTAGCCCGAGTGGGACTATCGCCAGTAAGCGGTTGCAAGCAGCCCACCTCACCCATCAAGCCTGTCTGTGGCTCCTCGGTAACAATCGCAGTGCTACTCAAGTTGCAGAGAGAGTGGTCATCGAGAAATTGCTGCAAGCGCTTCCACGGCAGCTCCGGGGGCTGGTTAGTATGAAAAATCCGACAAGCTTGGCAATCTTAGTGGAAGCGGTAGAGATGGCGGAAGTGAACCTCTGGGATGGAGGAGAGAGAGCAGACAGCAGCTGACAGCAGCTGTTAGGGTGACACACTCCTGGCGACTGGCGGAGGGTACCACACAACCAGACAGCAGACCTGCGGTCCCGAGCCTGGCAGACGAGACCATGCCAACCGATCCAGCAGCACGTGCCTGGTTGGCTGGCTGGCTGCATCGTACATAGCACAGCTTCCCCTGGCACTCCAACACGAAATGTGATGCTGAATGGAAACCCCCTGCTGGCCACACTTGACACTGGGAGTGCAATAACCTTAATCCAGCCTGGCATCATTCCTACCAATCCCAGAGGTAAATCATAAATACCCATTACATGCGTACATGGTGATACCAGATATGTTCCCGCACAGCAGATGACAATATCAGACAACCCAGGCGCATGGTCCCTTGAAGTGGGAGTAGTCCCTGACCTCCCCATTTCCCTCCTCCTGGGTCGTGACTGGCCAGGACTCAAAGCTCTACTCACCATGGCAGCACGGAAAAAAGGGAAGCCAACACATCATCCCCAGTCTCGAACATCACGGGACCACCAACCTGCACTCATGGCCACCGAAAGCGATAGAGGGGGTGAGTCCACACACTCAACCGCTAACGTATTCTATGATCTGTTTTAGCAGGTGGCTCATTCGGGAAAGCACAACGAGAAGATGATACATTGAGAAACTGTTGGTCGCAAGTAAGAGTGGTAGAAAAGCAAGACAAACTACCAGCACCTCACCCCCTCCCATATTTCGCCATTGAAAACGGTCTGCTGTAGTGTGTCGCTGAGCGGCGGGGGGAGAAGAAGACACTCTTGGTAGTACCAAAATCCAAGATACCAGTTGTATTGGAACTAGCCCACTCCCACCCAATGGCGGGCCACTTGGGGGCCCCCAACACCACCCAGAGAATCCTTGACCAATTTCACTGGCCTGGCTTGGAGGCGGATGTAAAGCGGTAATGCCAGGCATACCCGGTCTGCCAAAAGACATCCCCAAACCGACCTCCCCCCAGCCCTCTAATACCTCTACCAATCATCGAGGTACCCTTCGACCGGATTGGACTGGATTTGGTGGGACCTCTGCCGAAGTCCGCTAGGGGACACAAGCACATCCTAGTCATTGTGGATTATGCTACACGCTACCCCGAGACGGTGCCCTTAAGAGAAGCAACATCGAAGGCGATAGCAAAGGAACTCTTCCTTCTCTGCAGCCGGATGGGCATCCCCTCGGAGATCCTGACTGACCAGGGTACCCCGTTCATGTCACAGCTGATGGCGGACCTCTTCCACCTACTCAAGGTAAACAAATACGAACATCAGTTTACCACCCGCAAACAGACTGCTTAGTGGAACGTTTCAACCAAACACTGAGGAGAATGCTCCGTCAAGTAGTGGCAAAGGATGGCCGCAACTGGGACCTCATGATCCCGTACGTGCTCTTTGGCATCCGTAAAGTGCACCAAGCCTCTACTAGCTTCACCCCATTTGAACTCCTGTTCGGCTGCCAGCCCCGCGGTCTCCTTGATGTGGTCCGACAAGCATGGGAACAGAACCCAGCCCCACACCGGACAGTGGTAGAGCATGTACGGGACAAGAGACAGCGGATCGACTGAGAAATGCCTCTGGTGAAGGAACATCTCTCCGAAGCTCAGCGCGCCCAGAGAAGACAATATCATCGGCCTGCCAGCCCTGTGAGTTCCATCCCAGCGATAAGGTGCTAGTCTTGGTCCCAACAACAACCTTCAAGTTCCTGGCCACCTGGATAGGGCCTTATCTGATCATTGAGCAGGTCGGGCCGGTCAACTACCGAGTGCATCAGCCGGGACGAAGACAGGAGGAACAGTTGTACCACATAAATCGCTGGATACCACCACCAGAACAGCTGGCCGCTTTCGTGGATGAGGGAGGACCCATCGTCCACATTGGGGAACAACTGTACTCCTTACAGAAGACAGAGCTACAAACCCTGGTCAGTCAGTTCAAGGATGTGTTCATCCACATCCACCATGACATAATAACACCTCCTGGAGTCGTCGTTCAGCAGAGGCCCTATTGAGTACCAGAAGCTTGCCGGCTGGCTATTTAGGAGGAAGTGGAGAAGATGTTGAAATTGTTGAAACCAATAGAACCATCCCGTAGCCCGTGGTTCAGCCCAGTGGTGATGGTACCGAAGCCGGATGGCACCCTCCGCTTCTGTAATAATTTCAGAAAGCTCAACAAAAAACATCTAGCTTTGATGGGTACCTAATGCCTCGAGTGGACAAGCTTCTGGACAGACTCAGTAGTGGCTGCTTCATCTCAATGCTAAATTTAACTAAAGGATACTGGCAAGTCCCTCTAACCCCTGAAGCCAAGGAAAAAACAGAGTTCACCACTCCTGGGGGGCACTGGCACTACCCGGTCCTTCCCTTCAGCCTACATGGGGCTCCAGCCACCTTCCAAAGGATGATGGACATACTCCTCAGGCCACACAAAGAATACGCAGCAGCTTACTTGGACGATGTGGTGGTCCATTCGAGGTGTTGGAAGGAACATCTGCGGAAGGTGCTGCTGGAACTACGGTGGGCTGGACTCACAGCCAACCCCCAGAAGTGTCATCTCGGGCTTGCGTAAGCAAAGTACCTGGGATATCACATTGGCCGGGGGCTGATCCAACCCCAACAGTCCAAAGTGGAAGCACTTCAGAAGACCCCCCGGCCCACCACCAAATCCCTGGTACATGCTATTTTGGGGTTGGCGGGCTACTATCGTTGCTTTATCCCAATGTCTCGTCCATAGTCAGCCCCTTGACAGACCTGACAAAAAAGGGGCAGCCGGAGAGGATACCCTGGAGCGCAACGGCAGAACAGGCTTTCCAGAAGCTGAAGGAAATCCTATCATCTTCTCCGGTCCTACACGCACCGGATTTCGGCTGCCCCTTTGTCCGCTAGACCGATGCTACCGACTCCGGGCTGGGTGCAGTACTATCATAAGTCCATGAGGGAGAGGAGCACCCAGTGGTATCCCCGCAGAAACGAGGTACAGAAGAGGTCGAAAAAGAGGCCCTGGCCATAAAGTGGGTAGTCCTGGAGCTGAAGTATTATCTCCTAGGAAGGACTTTGACCCTGGTGATGGACCACGCACCCCTTCAGTGGATGGCCTCGGCGAAAACACCAACGCCCACGTCACCAGGTGGTTCCTAGCACTCCAGGACTTCCACTTTCACATCCAACATCGGGTCAGGGCCGCCAACGGAAATGCCGATGGCCTCTTAAGGTTGTGGTCATGATGGACAGGTCTGTCTAACACTTCACCCCCCATCCTCCATTAACATCTCCTCTCTCTCTGAGTCTCTAAGTCATTGTATGAGTAAATTAAAATAATTATAATACATTTCCCAGTGATGGGTTGCAGCTGGAAGGGCATCCGCTGTGTAAAACATATGCTGGATGAGTTGGCGGTTCATTCCGCTGTGGCGACCCCTGATTAATAAAGGGACTAAGTTGAAAAGAAACATTTGAATTGAAAATCAAGTTTATTAGTTATAAAAAGTTATTTTAATCACTGCCAATAAATTCTGTCAATTATACTTGAAATGGAGTAACACAAAGTAAATGTTCAAGAATTTAACATTAATCAAACCTAGACATTATTTAGTAGCCTAATTTCTAAATGAAAATTGCAACTGCCAATTTATTTACTTTATGTTTGATTGTTTATTTGTTTACATACATTTATATACACTTTAAAACCCTTTACACGTTTTAAATATTTAAAGCTTTAAGGATTTTTTCATGGTTGTAAACTTCTTGTGATGGCAGTCAGTGCACATCCTGATTTGTTTCGGCTGTGCATAAGAATAAGCAATCAACATTTAAGGGTGTGATACAGATTTGTCAATGTTCCTGTATAAATACATTAACACAGCATTAACTAGTCTGTAAACACACCTTTGTGTGATAATATGCCACTTCTTAAAACACTGCATCTTAAGATCTTAAGATTTCATGAGTTTAAATGTTCATATAAAGTATTTTTTTTAAGACTAAAATGGCTTGTTGTCCAAACAGAAGCTCTCAAGACAAACTGAAATGGAATTAAAAAAAATTGTCATGTAATTGCCATGGACCAATGGTGGTTTCAAAGTGTTTGCAAAGAACTAAAACGATTAACTTCAAATGAAGTCAAATAATAAATTGAAGTAACATTATTTTGAACAAAATCAGACTAAAGGTAAATTTGGTAACACTTTACTTTACTGGAGCACTAATATTCATTAAAGGGATAGTTCACACAAAAATATAAATTCTGCCATTATGTTGAATACAAAATTGATATTTTATATTACTATTGAAGTCCATGGTTACTGGTTTCAGACATTCTTCAAGACATTTTATTTTGTGTTCAAAAAATAATTAAAATAAATGAATGAATAAATCGTAACCCATTCTGTTTTTGAACAAGTTAAAGATATTTTTTGTTGAATTACCCCTTTAATTTATGCCTAAATTCCAATGTCATGTAAAAAAAAATGTTTTTGAAGAACAAGGGCTGCACAACAATAGTAGTATAACTATAATACTATTAATATATCAAATAACAGACTGTAATATAGAACATTAAACATAAATGTGACCATTTTTATACATCATCCAATAAAAATACAACTTCAATCAGGCATCTTCCATCCTACATCCGCCCTGTTGGCAAGTTCTTATAATTGTGGTGGATAGTTCCTATATTTAGTTGCTGGTGCAGTAATAATTAATGAATGATTTAATTCTTTATGAGTCATACATTTAGTCATGGTTATCTATGCATAAGTTAGGGATAAATTAATGCATATTAATGATGTTACACCAATTTCAATTTCCTTTTAAGTGTTAAAGGATTTTAGTTCCACTTAAGTTTTCTTCCAAATCTTGCTTAAATATCTTAGGAACTTGCCGTGTGATTATGTACTTTTGCACCGGGTAGTTACTGGAACTAGTCACCAGTCCTGGTTCAACTGAGAACTACATCCCCAAAGATCAGTTTCCCTGGAGGCGTTCACAATTCACACGCTCGCTAAGAACACTGAATTTTGAAAGCTGGCCAACAATGACATCATGCACTACATTTGAATGATAAAAAAAAACTGGATGTGAAGGCTGCCATGAGTAAAGCTGTGTTGTGTTTTGTGATAATGAAGATAGAACATTAGTATAAGTTATGTGATTTAAACCAGGAATGTGCATATCAATGCTGCAGCGTTAATAAATTGATACTTAATAATCATTAGTATAAAAAAAATTAGTATCGGTATTTTCTAAAATGTATCACTATTTTAATTAATAATTTCTATATAACCAAATCATGATCATTAAGTGGTTTCCTCAATTGGCTGAACAGTTTGTGATTTGCCAGACTCGTGCAAAAGAATGATCGTGTTTATATTCAGAGCTTAAGTGATGCTCACAAATTCACATTTATATGATCCTTTTCATGTAACCAAATGTTTACCAATATAAAACTATCAATATTTAAATACTATAGGTTTATGTTGTTATGGTGCTTTATTAAGCAGATACATAAATTACTGAATGAAAAGTGTTGCTTTATCAGAACGTCTGAAGCAGCTGTATAAATGACAAAAACAGCATCTAATCCACTTCATCTGCTATAAAGTACACACACACACACACACACACACACACACACACACACACACACACA
>CAIGQV010000806.1:705091-720838 GCA_903798115.1 Danio jaintianensis | reverse complement strand
CACACACACACACACACACACACACACACACACACACACACACACACTGTGCAAGACTCACTGAGGGAAGCAGAAAGTGTCCGACTTCAGTGCTCAATTTTCAACTCCATCACAACTGAAAGCTCAAACACACCGAGCTAGTCAGAAGCCAAATTGGCTGAAACTCTGTATCTTACTTGCAGCAATCAACAATTACTGTGATCTTACAGTATCTTTCTAAATATTTTTTGAATACCACAAAAATTTAGAATGTTGAAGATAAAGAAAAAAATAATGAAGTTTATTCAATGTTTATTCAAGACGTCCAAATCAACGTCTTTGGGGTGCACAAACAGGTGTCTTCTGCATCTCTGGTTGGTTTGGAATAGAATTTGAGGCGAAGGCTTCCCACAGGCTTGATGACAGCATTGCATCGGAACAAGGAGAAACAGCGTTTGCATTTCAGGTGTGTGTTAGTGTACTGTATTTGCAAGTGTACAGTCTCTTATCCTCTCAAGGGCAAATGTTCCAGAAATAAAACATCAAATACACCTGGGTGGAACTGCCAGACATTTCTTTGGCTCTTAATTGCCAAACTTCCACTGAGGTGCGACTTCTAGGCCAGTACGTCTGAAATGAAATGCTGTGGTGTGTGTGCGGGCGATGAGGACAGTGTGTAGTATGTTACAGCCATCACAGACCCCCACCTCTCCTCACTCCCCCCAACTGCCATCGCACCAGCGTGGGGTGGTAATTGATTCTCCTCATGCCATTAGTCTTTGAGACAGAGATGCACCAACAAAGGAGGGTGCTGTCACTTAGAGCCGAGAACGGTGGCCAGTTTACACACACACATTCTCACGCAATACAAAACTAACACACACACCTATTACTTGTGTCCGCCAAGGTCTAAGAAATCAAGGGCAAAGCACAGACACACGTGCACAATAAATACATGAACAAAATGCATTCCTATAAAAGAAAAGAATGGTAATTTTCATATTTTTAATGTAACAAGAGGATGAAGCATAGCTTGTCTCTTAAGCTGATCTAACTGACAGTGCCAGTAGTTACTGTGACCCATTTTTTTTCACCTCGCATGTATGTACTGTGTGTGTACATGTGCAGTGTATGTGCCTGACATTCCTGTTGACTGCTGGTAGGTATGTATCTCAACCTAAGACAGCACACCTGTACACTGTTAGGGGTTCACTGACAGTCGGATTTGACAAATTTGGAAAGCACCTGTGAAAATCACAAGCTACAATCACATCACTAGACTGCAATGCAATTTATGGAGTTGTGGGGGCAGGTATTTTTATATTTCTGATGGGAAAACTGTAACAATAATGCTCCATTTGATAACCTGAATTAAGGGTATGAAACTAAGGGTATAAACTAACAATGAACAGTTGTGTTTTTGTTAACAAGATTAATAAATAACAAATGCATTGTGTGTTGTTTTAAGGTTTAGTTAATACAACTGATAATAACTAATCAGACCTTGTTAATAGTTAAAAGGATGTTTAAAAATGATAGTTTACTAAATTCATTCATTCATTCATTTTCTTTTCGGCTTAGTCCCTTTATTAATCTGGGGTCGCCACAGCGGGATGAACCGCCAACTTATCCAGCATATGTTTTACGCAGCGGATGCCCTTCCAGCTGCAACCCATCACTGGGAAACAATCATACACACTCATTCACACACATACACTACGGACAATTTTAGCTTACCCAATTCACCTATACCGCATGTCTTTGGACTTGTGGGGGAAACCCACGCGAACACGGGGAGAACATGCAAACTCCACACAGAAACGCCAACTGACCCAGCCGAGGCTCGAACCAGCGACCTTTAGTTTACTAAATGGTTCATGCATTTTTTTTTATCATTTGTCAGGGAAGTGAGTGTTTGAAGTGTTTTGGTATAATATGTGATCCCACAGTATGGATACCTGCTGCCGGCTGAAGTCTCTCTCTCTCTCTCTCTCTCTCTCTCTCTCTCTCTCTCTCTCTCTCTCTCTCTCTCTCTCTCTCTCTCTCTCTGTCTCTGTCTACAGTGTTATCCGGTGTTATGTATGTAGCACTGCAAGTTGTCATAAGTAATTTGGTCATTTTGCTGTTTAGAATGGTAAACAGCTATTTACCATTTGTTTCAATAGTATAACAAATATGTTTATTATCACACATCAACAATGAAAAAGCAGCTTCAATCATGGCATCTTGATGTTTGATATCTCTGTTGGCTAAGTAATGTCGCACAGATTTCCTGCTGGTGGTGTGAATGAACCAGGTGAAGAATGGGTATCCAGATGATAACCGCTCCAGGATTGCCAAATATCCTTCTGTGATATGATTATTAATAAAGTTGAATTTGTGTTTAAGGGCCTAGATTATATGTTGACCTTAATGTCATCCTTCTTTAGAGTAAAACTGGAATGGTATGTGTGTCATTGCTTTTTCTGTATTCCAAGTTATTTGTTTGAACTGGACATTTGATGCTACTTGAATAGATGTGAATTTTACCATGCTAAAGAATAAATTAAGAATCTATTGTAGTAGAGACTTTCAATGCATTTCCAAGCTGCCAGTGGAAAGATGTTTATTGTACCATTCTGATAAGACGCCTGCTTGAGAGCAAGCCATCCTTGAAGTAGATATAGCATTTCTTATACAAGTTTATCTTTTTCAATCAATCAGGTTAAAACACCTATATGTATGACACAGTTAGTGATGTTATGTTTGTATATCTTCAAGATTTACATTTAAATTGTTGTTTGAACAAGTTGGAAATGCTTTTGAACATTAATGCAATTGAATTGATTACACACATTTGTCTGGACTTTCCTCCATTATCATTCGCTAATGTCATGTTGCTCAAATTATATTATATAGGTCTCTGTGCAAAAGTCTTACCCCTCAAAACATCTAGTCCAGGGGTCACCAGCCCTGTTCCTGAAGAGCTACCTTCCTGCAGATTTCAATTGCAACCCATATCAAACACACCTGTCTGTAACTATCAAACACTGATACCCACTTCTTCAAGGTAGCTCTCCAGGAACAGGGATGGTGACCCCTGATCTAGTCATTAGTTAATCATATAAGGTATTGAATGGAAAATGCTTAATTTAGTTATCATGAATTTTCAAGCATATATATTTTTTTCCATTTCTATTCGACTTTTTGTAACCTTCAGCTTTAAAGCATAATAGAGACAGAGGACAACACAAGAGTTACAGATTCTGAGAATGGATGAGCATCCAGAAAATAATCAGGATCAACAGGAAAACTGGAATGATATGTGTGTTTCCTCAGGATCTTCAGGCACATCAAAGAGGTCATGGAGACCTCTCATGTGGTACTGGACATTTGATGCTACTTGAACAGCTGTCTCTAGATGTGAATTTTACTGTGTGTTAAAGAATAAATTATTTTAAGATTCTACTGTATGAAAGAGAATTTCTATGCTCAGTTAGCTGGAAAGATGTTTATTGTACCATTCTGATAAGATGCCTGCAAGAGAGCAAGACATCCTTAAAGTAGATAAGTATTCTTTGTGTATGTGTTCTTCATCATTACATGAAGACGAGCGGAATTTCACAGAAACATCCTCCTGTTATGTCTGACCATTAATATTTGACAGAAATTCAATCTGCATCCAAAATCAGACACTTCTACATGAGTGTCAGTGAAACAGTACATGCAAAACATACAACATTACTACATACAAATTCAATATATTTGAATACAAAAATAAATAAATGTTTTGTCAATCATGTCAAGGCTTTAAAGTTTATTGATTTTGCTGTTTTAAATGGCAAAGCTATGAATCCTTGTGTGTCCAAACAACACGACCCAAACAATGGTGTAGTTACAGCAACGAGGGGCTAACTGAACCACACTAACCATTAAGGAAGACACGTTGAACCCAACAAAGATAATACTAAGCAGATTATGCCAAATCCTTACCAGCATATCACAATCAGTCGTTAACATTTCTGTTTCCATGACGACAAACTGTCATTAGCACAACCGTCTATGAAACAATTGTTATCACCATAACAATCAGCCACAATCTTTGTAACCATAGCAGCCACAATGATTGCAGTCGCTGTCTGTCATGTTGTCATTGCTCTGATTTCACCCATCAGGTTTGCGCGTGAAGCTCTTCACACATTCTCACATAGATCAGTTGAAGTTGCCCATTAATTGGAGCTGCTACTCTTTTCTTTATCTATTTTTGTTTGGCTGTTGACCAACGTGAGCGTGGTCCTCGATTGCCCGCGTCTCTGGGTCGACTAATTAAGACTCCAGAGAGCCTCTAATTGCTGTTGCGTGCCTCTCCGTGAAACGAGGGAAACTTCTCTCCTGTTGCTGCCCGGAAAAATGAGTGCGAGAGCGCGGCGGAATTAAAAAGCTTATGTAAGCTTGTGGTGGAACTATTAAATACTAAGCAACTCTCTTTTTTTGTCTTGTGGGGAACTGCCACTTGATTTAATAGGGCTCATTAAAAGTGCATATCGCATATAGAGCCTCTCCCAACTTGACACAGACATATGCATACACAACTTCAGAGAACCAGAACATAAGGGAGTGTGTAATAAGGAATCTGTAAAGTGGTGTGGAAGAAGATGCTGCCCTGCGAACATCACAAATGGATATTTGAGCAAATATTAAATGATTTAATGGCTAATACCAAAGGGGAAGTGTGCCACAACACACCAACCCAAAGTTAATCCACAGTTAAACAATGAAATAATGCAAAAATAAAGGAAATACAAGCATGGCTAAGTTAGTGTTAAGTAATAAGTTAAGTTTTTTTTTAGCATATGGATACATCTACAGCATTTTTGTCACAACTGATGTCTATGAATTATGAATTTTACCAGATGAAATCTCATTTCTGTGTTTATTCAATGTAGTATGTAGTAGATGTAGTAGTGTCATAATAACAAACAAAACAGGTCAAACAAAAGATAAACCTTGTTTCAAAATCTTTTTAAAATAAAAATGTCTGTAATTAATTTATGTTCATGTTCTTTCATTCCATAATACAGTTTGCGCAAAATGAATAAAGAAAGAAAGAAAGAAAGATAGTAAGAAAGAAAGAAAGAAAGAAAGAAAGAAAGAAAGAAAGAAAGAAAGAATCTTGTGTTTTGGACTTACTCAGGGCTTCATGATCCTCACAATTTAAATTTTACACATATGTGATTGTTGGTCTTTTGCATGCTCGCTTCCATTGTAACATTTTAGTCATGTAGGCCTACTGTATACATGCCTGAACATGCAAAATGTGTGATGTAACAGGATAAAAACCCAAACTTATAGAAAACTACATATTAATGGGTAATTTGTACAAATGTGTTTAATGTGAAAAAATGTATGACCCCACCTACAGTATAAAAGGAAACATCATTTGGGACATAAACAGATGAACCAATTAACATTTGAATCAATTTGTACAAATTGAAATAATATAAAAAGTTTAAGAAATGGCTATGAGACTGAATGCGGATTACTTTAACTATGGTTAAAAAGTGCTATTAACGAGCATGTAACACGGTTATTTGAAGTTATTTATTTATTGATTTTGAAAAATGCATTCAATCGTTTGATTGATGCATTTAATCATTTTCATCCGTCCCTGACCTTCGATCATATGAAACTTCTTTGATTTTACCTACATTAAATAAAAAGTATGTTTTTATTCAAGAAAAAAAACATGCTGAAAGGACTCAGTTTCATCATCTCTGCACTCTGATTATTAACAAATGATGTGATAGCAAAGCATGTGAACCTTATTTTAAGAAAAACAAACAAAAATGTATTTTATTGGTATTTGGATAAATGTTCACTGTTTTATTTTCTGCCATTATTTAAATTTTTCACATAATAACTTTATTTAAATATATTTGCGAATTGATTTTTATGTGACAATAAAACATGATGAAATATATTTGAAGACATTTATTTAAAATTCCATCAGTGAGAAGGTGAATTTGCATCATCAGTTTGTTTAATAGACATAGATGATGCACCTTTTAAAAGATAAGTAACTGTTGTAAGGTAAATTTAAATGGTAAACTGACAGCTCCACAGCTAATTCAGATCATTGATTAAATCAATGTTGAGCAAATCTAGGGCTGGTCAAGCAAACATAGTGATGTTTTGAAAGTGCCACAGCGGCACATTCCGCAAATGTTTTAGTTATAGATACAGCATCTTTAAAGTCTGTAAACATATTAATTTATAAACCACTGGACAGTGAAAAATATATATAAAAAAAGAAGATCTATACAACACCGGATGCAAAAAAAAAATAGTTGTGAGACACAATTAAGTTATGAACAAAAATCAGACCATTACCAGAACAGGCACATAGCAGATATCCTTGAAAAACGGCTACACTTCAAACGCTGTACTTATGATGCTCAGTAAAAGGACCCCGAAAGAAATCGAAGGAACGAGAAACAAAACAAAAAAGAGGAAAAAAATCAGGAAGGGCTGGAAATGAGTCCAACTCATGCATAACTTCAAACGCGCAGTCTTCAAAGTTGCATAACATTAAAAGGCAAGCGTTTCTCTCACTCTTTCTCTGTGCATGCTCAACATCAACATCAAAACACACACAGAGGGCGAAGCCTCGCGTCTCATCCCACCAACTCCCTCACACACTCACAGTCCTTCTCAAACTACTTCTGATACACACATACACACACATGCACAAAGTCTAGCTTTAGCCTCTACCCCTACTGTCTTCTAGTTTCCTCCTGGGCAGGGCGTCTCGTCTTCTCTTTTTCCTTTTGGGCTGCCCGTTTCATCCCACTCCATTGTTTTGACTGTGGAAAAGGGACTTTGTGAGGCTCAAAATATGTAATTGTTGGACTAGATTCAAATGAATGGAGTCAGTTGACCATTTAAATTGTTAACACATGCCATTTCAGTGGCATGATTGATGATGAGGCCATGACAGTTGTCTTTGCCAATAATGGCTCAGCTTTCTTATTTTAGAGACAAAAATGTTCTCAATGATCAATTGAATTTGACTGTTAATTCTGCTGACAGATGTGTAGGGGACGACAAGTTCAAACATTTTAGTCATTGTAGAAATAGAACAGAAAAATCACTCAAAAGTGATTCCTCCATAACAAAATTTGCACACTGCTCTTTTCCATACAACTAAAACATACAGTGGTCAATGACTGCCAAGCTCTAAAACTGACAATTTGGCACATGTACATGTGTAAAACTGGTTTTGACATCACAATGGTCAATATGGCAATATGCATATAAATGGTCAAATGCCATTGCTTTATATGTGTCTCATAATGAGGAAAAAATTACATAAACTGGCTAAGGACTAAAAGGGATTTTCAAGCATCAAAATAATAAAGATGTGAGGCATTTTCTTACCAATGTTACATACTTATTTATCCATCCATCTATCTGAGCAAGAATTGATTGATGACATTTAACAACGCAGCTGTAAATGACTAATTAACATTCATTAGTAAAATCTGCATACTATGCCAGTATATTTCAAACAATTTCTGTAGTTTTACCCATTTGTCAGCCAGCTTTTTAATCATATTAAAACATATCCGTTCACCTATCGCGGCCATTCACATATCACGTCTAAAAGCATGTGGAAAGCGCGAATGCATCACTTTCTTCACCAATATCAACGGGCTTTGAGCTCACGCTCCTTTGTCATTGCTAGGCGACCATCAACCATTTTCTCAGAGGATGACAAACAAAACTGATACAAGTTTTATTTATGAAGAAAATTAAAAATCACTGCAGTGTTTGGGTGTTCTGTGTTTCTCTGTAAGAAATTAGTTTACCAAAATATGTATTTTTCATACAAAGTATGAAGCAGACTGGTCAGTTCTTGTCACGTGACCCGCGCTAAAAAGTTGAGATGTTTTTAACTAGGAGCGCCTGGAAAGCAATACGTGCACGGCGCTCCCAATATGCCCACACAAGCCACAGGGCTCCATTGGAAATAACGAACTTGCTCATGGAAAAGACGCAATATGTGAATGGCCCCTAATTGAGGCAAGTGAGGCCTAAAGTTCTTTAGATGTTGTTGTGGGGCCTTTTGTGAACTCTTGGGTGAGTTGTTGCTGCACTCTTGGGAAATTTTTGATCAGCCAGCCACTCCTGAGAAGGTTCTTCACTCTTTGATGTTTTTGCCATTTGTAGTTAATGGCACTCAAAATGGTTCACTGCAGAACAAAACATTAGAAACGGTTTTATAACCTTTTCCAGACTGGTAGCCTAGCTTTTGAGGATATTTTGGTCTACTTCACTTTGTCGTCACATCATAGGTCCTATTTAAGTAGTTTCTTGATTGCAAAGGTGTGGCAGTAATCAGGCCTGGGTGTGGCATCACCTTTTACTCTTTTTTTTTTTTGATGCAGAGATCAAAATGTCACATTCAAAAAATTCTGGATTTGGTTAAAAATTAACAAACTTCACGCATGAAGTCAAGCATCAAGCAAGAACGGTTGTCATAACAAAATCAATTACCCAATGGTTAGGCTTGTGCTTATTTGAATCCAAATGCCCAAGATTCTTTACCCTGTCCATCTGATTTAGCTTTTTTATGGTGGAGGGGATCATTTTCAATGGATGATTAAATGAATTTAACAAATAAAATAATGAAATAAAGATATGGCCACAAAAGAAGATTTTGTTCCCATCATTATAAATTTGTTCTCTTGTTTTAGTTTAATTGTGGTCACAATGTGCTAATTCATTTCCTTGTTTAAGTTCAATCCTGACCACAATTTAACTAAATTAGAAACAAATTAGTACAACGTGGCCACAGTGTCACTGTGAAATCAAAATTGCCACAATAATTTTTACAATTAGTTTTAGAAGCCCTTGCAGTTTTTAACTAAAATGAAAGAACAAATTAGTACAACATGGTCACAAATGATGAAGTCATGGGAGCAAACTCTTAATCTAAAATGTAGACGTTTTTCTTAAACGTCATAGATAGGGCTTATTTCTTTTTGTGAGCTGCAGTTTTATACATTTCCACATTTTCTTATAAGATCAAGCATGTCATCTGTATTTGTAATTCACAATAGGTAGTTAATACTAAATTTAGTAATGATGTAAGCAGCATAAAGAATTAAGAAAACCAAGGATAAGTCAGATATTTAAAAAGGAAGTTTTTGATTTGAGGGTGTGTAGTTTTTTTTTTTTAGCTTGACCTCATAATGGATACACAGGGGTCACGCTAACTCACATTAACTGTGTCTCCCACACAAACAGTATGTCTATATGCATATGCGCATGTAAACTCACACTCGCTGTTACATGCACATCAATGCTGCATTTAGTGCCTGCTCAATTAAACATAAAAACACTTCAGAAAAGCACCCATCCGCCCACACAGGTTGTCTCACAATCACACACAAACCCACATACAAACACACTCATGTTGAAATGAAAGCGTGGTGTTTAAAGACTGTGTGTTTGCAGTCATATCACACAGTCGATGCTTCCATTAAATATGCTAACGGTCATGACTGATGCACTGACACACTTCATACATTTTTGTTGTTCAAATGTGTGCACATTCACAACTCCTTTTCATCTGCTACAATTACTAACAAATACATATATGTGCATTTATGTGTGTTTGTTCATTAAAAGCTTCCTACTTGTATGTGTTTTTGTATCTTAGCCAGTGCCACAAATATGTGGGTTGTGGGTAATAAGATGTGCAGTAGTTTATTTGGTTTTATTACTGATTTTAATTAGTATGTGTCTAATGCAATTATACTCTTACAGCCAATGGTTTGTTCACCTGTTTAGATTTATATGTCTTAATGAATTCAGCTAAAAATGGAAAACTTTTTTTTAATGCATTCTGACTGTTAATTCACATGAATATAGCATTTGTATACCACAAGTGTTGTCATACTGTTATTTATTACAAAAATGATAATTTGTGATAATAGTGAAATCCCACGCATGCGTATTAAGTGTATTAAGCATACATATTAAGCAATGCTGCACTATAGGATATTGTTTGTGTGTTGAAAATGCCTATGTGTTCAAATGCAGTGTTTTCTTACAAATTTACAGTTGTGCCAACTACTGGTCTGAATCTATGTGAACAGAAATTGTTCTGACAATGTTGTTGTCTGTAAGTGAAAGTAAAAAAAAACAAAAAACTCTTTCTGTTCTTATGTAGGCCTACATTGTTGTGGTGTAAACGGTTGTGGTATTCTCTTATTTATTTATATTTATTGTATTATTTGTGACCCTGGACAACACATCCCAACGCAATCTCACAGAAATTCGTAACTTTTTGATTTAGTGGCTAATTCGTATGAATTCGTACAATCTAATTCGTACAATTTTGTACAATTTACTCATCACCCAATGACGGTTGGGTTTGGGGTGGGGTTGGGTGCCACTCCTCTTTTTTAAAATCTTACATTTTCGTACGACTAAACTCTGCCACTAAACTGACAAAACATTAAATACTTATGTTTTCTCGTGAGATCAGGTGGACAAATCCAATCTTAAGTATCAATGTTTTTGACATATTTATACATCATTTTAAAACTGTCCATAGATGTTTGATTTGTTAGAATACGAAAATATTTAGCTAAGATAAACCTATTTGAATACCTGGAATCTGAGGATTCAAAAAAAATGATCAGAAAATCATCAATATTACTTAATAATTTAAGGATGTTTTGGCATAAGATAGATAGGTTGGTAGTACCTTAAGGACTGATAAAAAAAATGTTCATATTGATAATGTCAGTGGATGTTTTAGTTTATATGGTTTTATTAGTTTACATAAATTACAATTATTTACAATGTTAGTTCATGTTAAATTGTATCAATTTATATCATCATATACATGCTTAAAATGCTAAAAAAAATATTGTGACTTTTCTCAGACATATTGTTGCTTCAGTGTAAAAATTATTCATGTTCAGTGTCATCATATTTTTCTGTGCATTTATTTAGATTGTTTTATATTTCTCATTATATTTTCCAATACAAACCTCACAAACAGTATATGCAAACACACACACACACACACACACACACACGCACACACGCACACACGCACACACACACACACACACACAGCCCAGAGGATACTCTGGAATGCAGACTCCTCTCATGGTGAATAATATTAAGTGTCATATCATGAATAAATCAGCAGACGTACATCAGCAAAGTGACAAATACGCAGAATGAGAGAGAGACTTTTCTAAACCCGTTGGCAAATGTTACAGTGAGGGCAGTTAAAGCTGCAGAAAGGTCGATGGGCAGAATGAGGTCAGGATGGGGGACGGAAAAAAGGACAAGAGGAAAAGAAAACATAAAAACAAGAGAGAGAGGAGGAGAAGCAGCTGCAAGCAGTATTAAAGTGGCTGAAGAATACTATGAAACAGACATTTCGAGGACAGTTTTCAATGACTGTGTATGCATGTGAAATGAAATGTGTTCACATCAGTCAGTCTTGGGGAATCAACTTTGAAACTGTCAAGTGACAAACTAATTTAAAATTAGTTCAGTCTAGCTACACTTCAAATCCTGAAACCAAATGTAATTTTGTGGTGTGGCCTTTTCTATTGGCCTTTCCTATACACTGTCCAATGTAATAGACTCAGTGTAAGCATCCAACAGAAGGCAACACAAAGATTTTTCACAGTACAGCGTATTGTAATCATTTGGGGGCATTTCTATAGTTTTGTTGTTGGAGTAATTCTGTGTCTAAACTTAATTCATCTCATTACATGTGCAAAGTTGTTGCTGATAATAAAAAATGGATGAAATAAAAAGGGGGCGGCACGGTGTCTCAGTGGTTAGCACTGTTGCTTCACAGTAAGAAGGTCGCTGGTTCGAGTCCCGGCTGGGCCAGTTGGCATTTCTGTGTGGAGTTTGCATGTTCTCCCCGTGTTCACGTGGGTTTCCTCTGGGTGCTCCGGTTTTCCCCACAGTCCAAAAACATGTGCTATAGGTGAATTGGATGAACTAAATTGGCGGTAGTGTATGAGTGTGTGTGTGAATGAGAGTGTATAGGTGTTTCCCAGTACTGGGTTGCGACTGTTAGGGTATCCGCTGTGTAAAACATATGCTGGAATAGTTGGCCGTTTATTCCGCTGTGGCGACCTCTGAAATAGATACTAAGCTGAAGGAAAATGAATGAATGAAATAAAAGGATGTTTAAAGGGTTAGTTCACCCAAAAATTAGGTTATTAAATACTCATAATTAATTATGTTGTTCCAATTCTCTGAGATCTTCATTCATCTTCAGAACACAAATTAAGATATTTTCAAATCTGATCAAATCTGAGAATTCCCTCATCCTCCATAGACAGCATGTACAGTCCTGAGATGTTCATAACAGTAAAAAAAAAAAAAACATTCCATGTGACTTCAGTAGTTTTACTGTAATCATGCAGCGCTTCAAAAACACTTCCTGTGCCAAAAACTGTAAAAATGGTTTTCTTCGCCTTTGTCTTCTTTTCCTCTTCAAGTCATCAGGGTGTGCATTTACTATGGGCAGTCGGATGTATTTGCCATTAGAGGCAGCAGCACAACATGTAAGGGTAGTATTGTAATAAGTCATTTTTAAACATTTCTGGGGCACAAAAAGTGTTCTTAGAACCATCACTGTATATAGAGGATGAGAAAGAGCTCCCTGATTTAATCTAAAATATTTTAATTTGTGTTCCAAAGATGAAGAAAGGACTCAGGGGATTGTAATGGCATGAGGGTGAGTAATTAATAACAGAATTTTCATTTGTGAGTAAACTAACCCTATAAAACTGTAGTATGGCATGTTTGCCTCTGCATTTCTGTTTGAAATATTAATGCAGGTTATTGCCTTTTTTATTTTCAAAAAAGCTATTTTTGTCTGTCTTGTTTGCTTGAGCATCTGAACAGGTCTGTGATTCCCCAACAATAAAGAAACTCACTGCTGAACTAACATAGTACAGTGTATTGTTGGTTAAACTAACTACCTATTTCCAAACTGTGCTGCACATCAAGATTTCAAGACACCATGGTAAAACATTAAAATGTTGTTATTGACGTTATTGCTTCTGCTAATTAAAAAGTTGCTGCAAATCACAAACAATACATCTAAAGACTGTCTGTTGGTGTTCTTTATTATTTTGCTTTCTTATACAGGCTTCCTTACCTCACGCCAGGGTTCAGCTGTGGTTCTACAGCATGAATGCACTCTTCCAAAATACTAAAATGGAATGATTGTACTGCTTATTAGCTTGCATATTTTGTTCGCTTTCATGCATCAGCCGGTTGTTCTTGCAGAATAAAGTCAAACAGGCTTATCAGCTGTTAAAAGGCTTTATTCTGCGAAACGTAGCATCTCTATAACCATCTCTGTTTGAAACATTCATTTGCAAGTCACTAGTGAACATGTTCTTTTTACTTTGGTTGTTTTTGGCACTGGTCTGTCTGTAAATAAATATATATGAACTATCCATAAATAAATAAAAATAATAAAACATGAAAATTTCAATACAAGTGACATTGGAGATAGATTTTGATTTTTTTGATTCATTAACGTATCCAAAAACTGCTAAAATGGTGTCAAATATGTTGCTATGACTTGTGTATGTGTATGTATGTAATCTATAATTGAAAATGAAGTGTTCGAAAAACCGTTCAATCACAGTTTAATACTTGTCATATATTTGGCTCCAAATATGAGTTTAAAACACAAAAGATGATATTTTGAAGTCTTTTTGTAGACATTGACTTCCATAGTCATACTTTTTTCTTATTATGGAAATACATATCTACCTGTTACTAACATTCTTCAACAAAAAATCATCTTTTCTGATACTTAACAGAAACTCATAGATTTGGAACCATTTGAGGGTGAATAAATAATGAGTGATACTGTCATGTTCTTTCCCAGTGATGGGTTGCAGCTGGAAGGGCATCCGCTGCGTAAAACATATGCTGGATAAGTTGGCGGTTCATTCCGCTGTGGCGACCCCAGATTAATAAAGGGACTAAGCCGAAAAGAAAATGAATGAATGAATGACTGTCATGTTCACCAGCGATCAAGGACTTCAGAGATCGCTGGTGAACTACAATTCATCATGAACTACAAATCATCACAAACTACAATTCCCATCATTCCGCCACACACACCCGGTTTCCACTTCCACTCATCACACACGCAGCTGCATCCTATCACTTCTCATTGTTTGGACTATTTATACACCCTGTACCCGTCTTGTCTTGGCTCAGTCGTTTGTTGTTCTCAGTTGTCTTGTTTTAGTTGGTATTGTATGATATGTTTTGCTCATGTTATATCTTAGTTCCCAGTCTTGTTTTGTTTATTGTTATTTTGTTACTTTGTCGTTTCCTGATGTCCTGTTTTTGTATGATGTCTCACCAATAAACTGCACTTGGATCCTACCTTTTGTCCCGTCTCCGATACCCACACGTGACAGAACGACTGAGCCACATCATGGATCCAGCAGATGGTGAGATAATCAGACTTTGTCAGGGTAATCGTTCCGTGGAGCAATATGTGAAGGAGTTTTTGAGCTTGGCTCCGAGAAGCAGCTACAACGATCTATGTCTGATGATGTTTTTTCAAGGAGGACTTTCAGACCCAGTTCGCTCCAACATGCCAACATTTGAGGAGGACTGGGGTCTATATCTGTTCATGGAGTTTGCACTTTTGTTGTCGGGCTCTCCCTTCGCTATCTCAGTTGTGGAGGAGGAAGAACCCCAGAAGAGCGAAAGGAGGAAAGCCAAACTTAAGCTCCGTGCCTATCCTCGACAGTCAAGTTCTCGATTAGTTTTTTCTGAGTCCCATGAATGGATGGCAGAGCCGTGTGAATCCCCAGTGCTGCTGGAGCAGCTATCTGAGTCCCACGAAAAGCCGGAGGTGCCACTTGAGCCCCATGATGGGCTGGCAGAGCCGTGTGATTTCTCAGTGCTGCCTGAGCAGTCGTCTGTGTCCCACAAGAGGCCGGAGCCTCCACTTGAGTCCCATGATTGGCTGGCAGAGCCGTGTGATTTCCCAGTGCTGCCGGAGCAGCCGTCTGAGTCCCACGAAAGGCCGGAGGTGCCACTTGAGCCCCATGAAGGGCTGGCAGAGCCGTGTGACTTCTCAGTGCTGCCTGAGCAGTTGTCTGAGTCCCACGAAGAACTGTTAGGGGCTTGTGATTCCTTAGTGCCGCTAGAAAGGTTTCCTGATCCGCTGGGGTTCGGTGAACCGCCAGTACCTCCTGAATCAAAGCCTCCTGATCCGCTGGGGTTCGGTGAACCGCCAGTACGTTCTGAACCAAAGCCTCCTGATCCGCTGGGGTTCGGTGAACCGCCAGTACCTCCTGAATCAAAGCCTCCTGACTCACTGGGGTTCGGTGAACCGCCAGTATGTCCTGAACCAAAGCCTCCTGATCCGCTGGGGTTTGATGAACCGCCAGTACCTTCTGAACCAAAGCCTCCTGATCCGCTAGGGTTCGGTGAACCGCCAGTACCTTCTGAACCAAAGCCTCCTGAGCCGCTGGAGTTCGGTGAACCGCCAGTACCTCCTAAACCAAAGCCTCCTGATCCACTGGGGTTGAAAGAACTGCCAGTGCGCCCTGAACCAAAACCTCCAGACCCACGGAGGGCGTTTAACCCATATCTGCCTGCTGAACCTAAACCCCCAGACATACTTCACCCTCATGCTCCAGACCCGCCTGAATTCCATGCTCCAGGTCCTCCACAGCTTCATGCTCCAGA